>JAFEMH010004293.1:0-217352 GCA_022495995.1 Adenophora triphylla var. japonica | reverse complement strand
AAAAACGGCTTAGTGGAAAAGGTGTGTCATTTTTATTGGTAGCAAAAACTTGGAAAAAGACTTTGAAAAGGGGGTGTCGTTTTTATTGGTAGCAAAAACGTGACAAAAAGGCTTATTAGTACCAGGAGATTGTTGTTGAGTTCGGAGGTCACGTTACGTTTCGGGAAGAGTATTTTGAGATCACCCCGAAAGCGCCTCGTATAGCCGCAGTCTTTCTACCTTTCTCGAAATTGTGTGTGTGTGTGTGTGTGTGTTTGCATTTTTGAAAATGGGAGGCTTGAGGAATGACAAGCTTTAATCTTGATTTGAATGTCAAACGTTGATTTTGTGATTTTTTTGGAAAAGGCGGCTGCATTTGAATGACAAACGTCGATTTTGGAGTTTTTAGGAAAGAGGTGTGAATGATTGGCGTTTTGGAATTTACTTAAGTGTTAAATGTTGACTTTTAAGAAAAAGAGCGTTTGAATGTCAAACGTCGGGTTTTGAGTTTTTAAAGATGATCGTTTGGATGCCAAAACGTCACTTTGCGCGTTTGAAAAGAGAAGTTCGAATGACGAACTCCGGTTTTGAACCCGGGCATTACATTGTTAGCTGCATTTTACGGTGAAAAAAGCATTAAATGATATGCGATCAACGAATCGCTTTTGCGACTCGGAATTTTGATATGTAAATACTATCACGGAAGCCAAAGCCGGCTCGGACTTGTAAATGACAATATTTAAAGTGCGGTATCAACTTGGAGATCAAACGACCCGGATTTTAAAGATACGATCAACGAACCAAACGCGGCTTCGGACTTGTAAATTTGCGTAAAGTAAATGACATTCAACGGATCAAACGATCTCGGACTTTGTAGGAAGAGCGTAATTTTAAATGACATTCCAACGGATCAAACGATTCGGGACCGTTAAATGAACGAGGAAAGTAAAGAAACGGGGCAGAGTGAACGCCTGTTTTAACTCTCGAGATTACTTCTCTTACGGGAAGAGAAGAGGATGCGGGACTAAAACGTATTGGACCCCGTCGACGGTGACGTTTACATTTCAAACAAATTTCGTCCAAAACGGTTGTAGCGGCCGGCGCGTAAACGCGAGACGGAACGAGTGTTTAGTGGAGGAGCAGAGTGTTACCTATGGCTAGGGGGTTGACTCTTTTGGCTCGGTTGGCAGCGTATACGGGATACGGTTTAGTGTTTGGAACGGAGTTTCGAGGTTGTTTGGTTTGTATTTGGTTGAAATCACGAAGTTTTCATGCAAATCGAGGCAAAAACAGGGCTCGGGGAGAGGGTAAGAAACCTGGTTTGGGTCGTGGCTATTTGTTAAAATGGATAAGTTTTCTTCTTTTTTTTTAAATGTTTGACAACCACTCTCAGGTATTTATAGGGTGAAAATGCAAAAGAGTCGGGACCAGACTTATCTTTGAATTCTCGGGGGATTTATGTGATATTTTTGAAATTGGGAGGCACTTTACGGCAATTACTGCTTTTGCACGAAAAACGATCCGACGTGGTTTGTGACAACATCCCAGGGGCATTTTGGTATTTTCACTCTGAAATCTCGATTGATGTTGGACAAGAGGGCATTGTGGCATGTGTGCCACGTGTCCACCTGTGACTCACCTACGGGGCATGGATTTTCGTGCCATTATTCTACCGGTTTTTGTCCCTTTTTTAATATAACCTGTCAGGAAACGATGTCCGAAACGCCCCAGAAAG
This sequence comes from Adenophora triphylla var. japonica, assembly GCA_022495995.1. Taxonomy (NCBI): domain Eukaryota; kingdom Viridiplantae; phylum Streptophyta; class Magnoliopsida; order Asterales; family Campanulaceae; genus Adenophora; species Adenophora triphylla. The sequence continues at coordinate 215,638 of JAFEMH010004293.1, read as the reverse complement.
TGTCGAAAAGTGCGTTTTCGGGAGAAGCTATACTTTTACGTGTGACAACGTGTGTTGAGTATGCTTTCTTACGTTGGAATGCACGAGGCGATCTCGGGACGTCTTGTTGGCTTGAGAACGGGGAGTGTAACGGGTTAAGTTAACTGGAGCGGGCCGGTTAACGGATTCGGTTAACTTTTAACGGATTTTGACGATCCGGATTTGGGCACTTATAAGTGCCTTTTCATTGAAATTAGCTTGGTTGATCTCTTCTAAGTTCCATTCTGATTCAGGTTTGACTTGAACGTCACCATCCTCATCAGCAGGTAACATTGGTAAGGAGTAACCATTTGTTATAGATCGCCGTACTCGAAGATCAATTGATTTGATATGCGATCGTAGACGGATCTTCCAATAACAATAATTCGAGCCATCTAACACGGGAAGACGCTTTATGGTTAGGATTAAGCCGGATCATAAGTCATGACACCTAGACCAAGCACTTAGTATCGTCAGTGACACGCTTTCCGATAGCAATTGAAATTGTCGATGGCTTCAGCGGAAAGAGATGTTACCGTAGATGTTATCCAACACCTTGGATAACACCTTGACGTGAGATTATGGCACACACACACCAAAATTAAATAGTTTGTAAAAACTTTGTGCGACGAAATAAATAACACAAGATATAATTTTCTCAAGTTATATAAATATATAACTTGAGTGTACCTAGATGGCGAAGACTTTATAATCAATATAGAACAATTACAAAGTCGAAAGTTCCCTATAGCTAAAACAATGATAATGCTCTATGGAATTAATGAGACAAAGCACGAATCCTATCCTTAGCCTGACACTCTCTTAAACACTGAGTGTTTAAGCTAGAATCACAAGGGAGGAAGGATTATGCGAACCAAAGAAACTTTGTCTCTCTTGTGCTAAGGTGTGTGTGTGATATGTATTTGGTATTTGGCATATCTTCAAATGAATCACACCTAGCCTATTTATAGCCTTCAATTGCCTTGGAGGCTACTCCAAAATAACAGCCCTTCTTGTTAAAATCGTGTGAGATGAGTAGAGATAATTCTTGGCTTGATTTCCTCTTCATGCGCCAACTTCCCACCTTTTTAGCAACCGAAATTTTGAAGCCCAAGTCCTTGCTTTATCTCCTTATACTCTCTTGCTTTCTTGGCCTTGTACACTTCAATAAACAGCATCAACTCTCAAGACTTGGTCTTCCCACGTTTTTCTTCCTTCATCAATTAATATGGACCAAGTAAAAGCTACACATAAATCTCCTATTTATGTGAAACTTATCTTCAACCTTATTTCATGTCTTTAGCTATTAATCCAACCATGTATTAACCTGAAATATGGACCAACAACCACATATATCTTGCAAATAATATTAGACATTAGGATATAAAAAATAATATGGAAAAGAATTATTAAATTACAATTCATTCTGTTCGAGTAACACCCATTGCCGGTGATAGCATCTATGGTAACACCCACGGTCTGTACTAACAAGTAGGACTACATCAATCATCATATCCATCGTCACGATATTCATTTAGAAGTAACCCAATATTTTCTTCATAATCTGAATCGTTATCATCATCATCATTATACAATTTATCACCCCCTCCCTCTTCCTCTCTCTCTCTTCCTCCCCCTCTTCCTCTTCCCTTCCTCTTCCACATATGTTTGTGTACTTGTTCCAGCATCCCTTTGACTATAGCAGCTTAAAGAACCCATCTGAAAGGTATCCATATCATTAACATACTCATTTTGTAATGGCTCCTCATGGGTTTCAAACTCCTCAACATTCACATTATCAACTAAATTCATCTTAAAATACAATTGTAAGCTACTCAACCCACCAAACTGAGCAGAAACATCAAACATGACTTCCATACCCATATCATTGTCGATTACAAATGGAATGTAATTTGCAATCCCGGGAGCGACAAGATGAGGATATCTACATGTAACTTGCAATTGAATAATAGCTCGATCTACCCCAATTTTCTTAGCTAACTTTTTAATCAACTTCTTTTAACTCCACCGAGTTTTAGCCCCAAGTGCACATTTTGGTCCCCTTTCAAAATGTTCACCTTCAAACGGGTGTTCATCATCTCCTCCCCAATAACACATGAAAACAAGTGGAACTCCAGCCATATTTATTCCTAAAAATTGAAAAAAAAAAATTTATCAAAAACCTAATTTAACAATATCACTACATTTATAAAAAAATCAAATAAACACTAATTTTAAATTTCAAACAAAAATTAAGAGGGGTTAAAATGTACCTTCTTTTTTTTTGTTCTTCTTATGCTCACTTCTTTGAATTTTTCAGCTTATTTTTGATAAAAATCCACCTCCCTTCTCTTCTTCTTGAACTTCTTAATCAACTTCTTAAATTTTCATTTTTTTTTTGGAAAAAATCCACCTCCTCTCCTCTTCTTCTTCTTCCTTATTTTTTCTTCTTCTTCACCGGGTTTTTACTGCGTGGGTTGTTTACAAAAGTTGTTGTGGGAGAAGAAGTAAAGATGCTTTGTAAACCAAATTCGAAATTAGCATTTCCGAAATTGAATTTTTCAAAAAATAATTTTCTTAATTCGGTATAAAAAATGAAATCCGAAATTACCAATCTGGGATTACATTAGGCGCGATCACCCCCTATCGCGCGATCGGCTCTCTATTCTGAGAAAATATTATTTTGCTAAAATCGGTTTTGTAAAAAAATAAAAATAAAATAAAAAATAGGGATTCTAGAATTGGTAGTGGGATTACATTCGAAGTGATCGGCCCATATATGGCATGATCGCTCGTTTTTGAAAATATTATTTTGTTAATTTCAGTTTTGAAAAAAAAAATGGATTTCGGAATTGGTAATTTCGGATTACCTTATTCCGGAATTACCAATTCCAGAATTAATGTGGAAAGTGCTATTTTGATATTTAAGTTTTTAAAAATGTTATTTTGGTATATAAATTTTTAAAAATCAATATTTTGGAAAAAAAAAATCCAACTGTGTAATCATACAATTGTGAAATCAATTGAGAAATGTTTTTACAAGTGAAAAATAAAAAATGATACAACTGTGTAATCATATAATTGTGAAATCACACAACTGTGTAATCATACAACTGTGAAATAAATTGAGAAATGATTTTACAATTGAAAAATGAAAATGTCACAACTGTGAAATCACACAACTGTGTAAACATAATCACACAACTGTATAATCATACAATTGTGAAATCAATTGAGAAATGATTTTGTAAGTGAAAAATGACACAACTGTGTAATCATATAACTGCAAAATCAAACAACTGTTAAATCATTGAGAAATGAAAAAGGATTTTTTCAACTTTTTACAAGTTAAAAATGAAATTCTTAATTTAAAAATTTAAGTTATATCTTAAATGTATTTGCTTTATTCATTTTGACGATACGATTAATAAGGTGGTTTCAGATTATTTTTTCGATTTCTAGATTTTAAGATATTGCTTTTTAAAATTTTGAGGAAAAATCAATTTATTATAATTGTGACATCACATAATTATGAAATCACACAACTGTGAAATCAAAGAATTGTGAAAAATAGAGTGACATGAACAAAATGATCCATGTACTTATTGACGAGATTTGAAAATATCAATCCTTAACTGTGGTATTCATTTAAATAAAGGATTTATAGGTCAAAGCCTCTTATTTAAAAGATATTACAATGACACTAACTATGAAAAATGAAAGCATTAGTATAGTCGGAACAATAAAAATAGTAACCCCTACCACCAGATGGGTCGGACCAAAAGAACAACAACAACAATAACAATTCTACAACAATAACAATACAAAATGTAATCTCTCAGTGCCCCAAGAACAGTTAACTAAGCTCTACATAATCAACAAATTACAATAACAAAAACAACAAGCATTTTCGAAGAATGAACTTCGGTTAGGGTGTTAGGAACCTGAACTCATGTGTAGGTGGGTGGGTCCTACTTGGGAATTCTCTCATCAGATGCATGGCTCTCTACAATGTCTCCGGTGTCAACTGAACCACAGCTCTCCTTCAAAGACTCTGCATCAATACTGGCTGTACGGCTCTTCCTATTCCTTCGATCCTGCAATAATACCATATGAGTCGCACAAAATCTGGAGCTGAAATAAATACTCCTTCAGTCCCAAAATGAATGCCCGATTTTTTTTTTTTTTTCAAATTTGCTATTGATCAATAGCAAATTTGATTTTTTTTTTCGGGCATTCATTTTAGGCAAAGAGAATATATTAGAAATCTGAGCTAAATATAATTAAAAGATCGGTATGAGATACACTTGATGATCCAAAGAAGAGGATAGTATATTTTTTGGTATGAAGCCACCGGTATCCGAACACACGACATTGTCAGGTTCGAGCCGCGTAGGACCACAAACGCGATAAAACTCTCCAAACAAAGTTTTAACGTTGCCGTAATCCAATGGCGTATCAATTAAGACTTAATTTATAAATTATTTATCTCATGGGATCCTTTATCATAATTTCTTGGTAATTTGAAGAATAGTTGGATGACCCGTAATTGCAGTGAACACTCCGGAATTTTTTTTTAAAAGGGGCAAGATTATATATGTTTTAGAACACTATAATGTAAAAGTTGGTATTATAAAAAAATCAGTTTCTTTTTTAATCTTAAAGAAAATCCATTTTTGCGCCGCTTGCATTTAAACACAAATGCACTGGCTTTACTCGCTCGCTGCCTTCCCTACACTACCAATACTGACACTTTTTTACCATAACACCGACACTCTTTTACACTTGCACTTAGGCTCCGTTTGTTTGGGAGAAAATGTTTTATGGACTACATTTTTCGGTGTTTGGTAAACACGGGGAAATGGAGAAAATGTTTTTTTCACTTTTCTAAGTAAAATGACTTACGGATTTTTCCTCCGTATTTTATTTCCCGGAAAATGTTAAACACCCTCACACCCCCACGTTACCCACCCCACATCACCACCCCCTACCCAACCCCCTACCTCACCCCCCTCGTAAAAAAAAAAAAAATACTTGTATTAAAATTATATTTTACAACCCCTCAAATGTTTTAAGTAAGGATACACAAGAACTGCTATAAAGCCCTATCACGACCTATAAGTAATGCTGCATTAATTCATCCTCCCAAGCGACCTGACAAGGTCTAGAAAGGAGGTGAAAAATCTCATTTAAAAAATCTAAAGACTATGTTCGGTTTTTTGTTATTTATGTATCAACTTAACAATTGTTAGTTCCTCGAAAGCATGGATGAACTTTGCGTAAACGCATTGTGAGATCATTTCGATCATGGATGTCATCCTTGTTTAGTCTATCATTACAAACATAAGCTTTGCCTTTTAGAGATGAAGAAACTCTCTCAAACATATACGGTGTTGTTACTTGAATGAGGGCCAAGGGTCGTCGAGTAGCATTGTACATGTCCAAGTGGATTGCAGTCTTGTATACTTGGTGAAGTCTCTATGCTTATACTTATACGTGAAAGGCGACAAGTGATACATGACCAACTATGTGTTGGTTTGTGGAGCCTAAATCAAGAATGAGAAGGAAACCGAATTTCAATGGTGATTCCGGGTTTCCTAGTTAGATTAGAATTATAGAATTTACGGAATTCCAGCCTGTGAGAGAGCTCGAGAGTGCCTACGAGCACCATCGTATGTGCAACAGTCGTGCAGCGTGCGTGCATTGCGTGGGTGTGTGAACAACATGAGGGGAGGAAATAGTAAAGATTCTTTGCCAAAAAAGGAAAGTGGAAGCTTTTAACGGGACATCCAAAATGGCAAAATGGGAAGCTTCGGCTGGGACGGAGGGAGTATTTCTTTGCTAGATTATTTCTCCCCGTATAGGATACCCAAATTCCCTAACAACCGGTATCAGAGCTCAGGGTCTGGGAGTTCAGTTCTACCTTTGAAGTGATTGAGTTTTGGTTGCACAGATTTATAATCAGTGTTGCATTGATCCAGGTGGGATGGGATCAGTGTTGCACAAATTCAAATCAGGATTGCACATGGCATAGATCCAAGATCAAGGTTGTAGAGATCCAGGTAGGATCAGGGTTGCAAAGATTCTAGGCAGATCAAGTGTTTTTTGGGATTGTGGGAGCTGCCTTGTGTCGAAAGTCTTCCTGATATTGTGGTGATAAGGCTGCGTGTCCGCTGGTGGATAGCGAGCAATCGAGATGGGTGGAGAAGAATCGTCGGTAGATTCGATGGATTGAGCGACGAATCAGAAATATGAAGATGTAAAGACGACGAGAATGACAGCGTCTGTTTTGGACCATGACGCGCAAATGTGGAACACCTGACATAGCCACGTTAGGAAGGGGTGTTATTTTCGCAAAACGGTATGCTGATGGAAGGATAATAGTCCAGGAAGATTCGAGGCAGGAATAATTACTTGCATTCGTAGGCTCGGTGATGTCGCGTGATCACTAATGTGAAGAGTAAAGTCATCTCCAAGTAGGAGATTGATGGGTCAATCACATGGCTTAGTCTCCCGGTGGAAGATTGTTGGGCTGTTGAGTCAAAGTCAAGCATGAGGAAATATAATTTCAATGATTTCGGGTTTCCTAATAAGATTAGGATTATAGAATTTCAGTATTTCTGGGTTTTCTTGTTAGATTAGGTTTTGAGCTTTTATTGCATCCTTATATAAACCAATGTGACGGCTCTAAATTGCGAGCGAGCCTGAGAGAGCCCGAGAGTGCCTGAGCGCACCCGATCGTGCATGCAACATACATACAGCATGCATGCAGCAATCGTGCAGCGTGCATGCATTGGGGGGTTTGCGTGAACAATATAGAGAGAGGCCACACTAGATGAGATCACGTGGGATGCGATTTTAACAGCTATGATTATAGTGCAATATCCTGACTTGGCAAGGCTCCTAGATATAGTCGAAAATGTCGAACGAATTGGATGAACAAATATGTTGTGTTCTCTTTTGTTCCTTTAAATTACTTTGCCAGATTATTTCTCCTCATGTGTTGCTAGGGTGCCCAAATTCCTAACACTACGTGGTCAGAAGAAGGGACTGAAACCTACCACAAAGAAAATGTCTTTGTTGCTTGTCATACGAGAAGTAACATGGAGGTTTAGCCAGGGGGGGTGGGGGGTGGCGGGGGAGGGGGGTTAGTATTTTGGGGTGGATTTGAGCATTGGTAGCATGCTGCTCTCCTGGCTCCATGTAAATGATACTCGCCACATATGGAAAACTGTATGAACGCCTGAACTGCAATTGATCCCAGTATCAGAGTGGATATTCTACTCGCTACTCGCACGATGCCTCTCCCAGATTTGGGCCCTAATCCGTGGTGAGCAAATAGCTTTCCTGTCAATGCAGATGATGTTTCTTTCTTTGGCAGCACAGTCGGAGAATGTTTGATCTAAGTCATGTAGAAGGGTCAGGGTATAAGGATAGGGTAAACAAATGGCATTACACACAAGGACCAACAGGAAACCAGAAAAGGAACAAGAATGTAGACTAGCTAGCTCGAAAGAGGAGAAGCAGCTGTTGAAAGAGGGTTCTACTTAACCTCTCATAAATGGTCCAAGAAATATTTACAAGCCACTGTTGAGTGCTCACATCACAGATCATATGCAGTCCGTACAGCATGTTACTTCCTTCTCAGTAGTTGTCCATACTAGAGCACCAAAGGTTGCCATGTGTCCCACGTGGGCACATTTGCAATTTCTCCATAAGGGTAATAACCAGCCATGTTTCACGGAATTGCACCGTATGACTTAACTCATAACCCCAGCCTCCAGTCCATAACTCCCTAATCATCCTAAGCGTGGGTCAGATATTGTGTGATTGGGATTGTACAATATGTCCCATACGATTTAGTAGTACCTTGACCGTGTCCTTCAAAGTCCAGGAAGGTTACATGCAGGAACAGGCAATAGATATAGATGTGCAGGATATAGTGGTGAGGGGGTGTGTGTTAGCAAAGTGGCATCCCACGATATATATCCTACAAAAGTAGTTTTAAATGCTCCTTGCTTCTTTCTTTTTTTCTTTTGACATAATCAGAGAGGGGAGGCATAAAAAGATTAATAACATTAATTTGGAGTGAACATTGACAGTACCTCACGATAAGGAACATCTTCCGTTTCAAGCATCCGAACAACCTGACTCATTTTTGGTCTTCTTGCGGGGTCAGGATCCACGCATCTAAGTGCTACCAGAAGTGCATGTTTCAGAGCGCGTGTTGTGGGTTTAGGTATAATTTCGGTGTCCAAAACGTCCTCGGTTCTTCTGTGCCCTACCATCATTTTTAGCCATTCAACAAGATTAACCTGCAGTTTAGCATAAATTAAATAGTTTCCAATCCAAATGAACTTTCACACACACACAGAGATGGCAATTCTCTGAAGCAATAATACACTTTCTAATGAATTTACACCTCATCAGTAGGACGGCTATAATCAACCGGATCCCTGCCCGTCACTGCTTCTAGAAGGAGTACACCGAAACTATAAATATCACTCTTTTCGCTTAACAAGCCAGAGTTTGCATATTCCGGAGCCACGTAGCTACAAGACAACATAAACATAATGGTGTGCTGATTATTCAACCACTATACTAGAGCCTCAAACCATATACAAAAGTCAAAACATGTTTAGAAAGATTCGCAAACATACCCAAATGTTCCCATTACTCTGGTGGCTATGTGACTTTCTCCAGAATCTAGAAGCTTAGCCAATCCAAAGTCACTAACCTTGGCATTGAAGTCGTGATCAATCAATATGTTGCTGGATTTTATGTCTCGATGAATGACTTTCGGTTCTATAGCTTCATGCAAGTATGCAAGCCTGAATCCAGAATCCAGTATCTGATATATTTAGATGACTGAAAACTCTAAAGCGTAGATTACATTTAAAAAATAATTTTAAAAAATAATTTTAAAAAATAAAAACGGATGAAATGGTAAGAAATGGAATTATGCATATCTCCTATTGTAATGGAAGTTAATTCAAGTAATATACTAAAATCTATCAACAGAAAAGAGTTGTTAATATCTATTACAGTGGTAGTAGTATCAATAAACATAGAAATCTCAAATCGTTCAATGGAAAGAGAGCAGGATAACTGAAGGTAGATCATAGCAATCAAAATAGTAATCACGCCTTCAAAGATACACTGTTCATCTTCTGTGACAGGTTGATCCTAAATTCTTTTGAGGCTTTATTTTCCTTTGACACAAGATTAGGGTTTACGGAGGAGCATAGATAGGTAACATGAAGATAATTTAACATTTGTCTTAACACTTCTCTATTAAACATTAAATGAGAACCTGAATAACATAAATACTATAGCCTAGAAAGAAAACAAAACTTTGGTTTTCCCTTGCTCATGAAACATGTTAAGGGCCAAAGGGAGATCTCGTTCCTATAATACTCCCTCCGTCCCAAAATGATTGTCCCACTTTTTTTGCTTTTATTACGAAGGAATTTTGACCAATAATTTTAGGTTTATTTAACTATACAAATGAAAATCTAAAACTCATTATTGATACACCATCAATAACACTATCAATTGCAAGTTTTAGATCTTCATTTGTATAATTAAATCAACCTAAAATTATAGTTCAAAGTTTCTTCGTAATAAATGCAAAAAAAGTGGGACAATCATTTTGGGACGGAGGTAGTATATCAAAAGGTCCTTGATTTGAAGAGCTTTGTAGTTAATGAATCAACGCTCTCACTTCTTTCTCAAATGATATGAAAATGAGCATCATGGCACTGATGGTAAGTTTCAGATGCCCTCCAGAATCTAATTGCAGGCTTAAGCATATCACATCATGAATCATATCACCTATTTCACACACTTTACTAGAAGAAACATTCCCAATAATTTCTTCTAAAATTCAATACATCATAGACAGGTTTACATTGCAATATATGTGATACATGATGATTTCTCAATATCATTTCATAATCAACTGAAACATGGATGTTATTCTCTCAATTGCTTTTGAAGATGACTCAATATTTCACCTCCTAGCTGCATGAATCACTCACTCACATTCTGTGGCAAGACCATTTCACCAACTTGACAAAATTAGGTCTTTCACGTCGAGAGAAGAGCTAGTCTTTAAGTAGAGTTTCTATAGAAATTAAATGGTCCTAGAGTCTTTTAGAAGAGTTTCTGTTATCTATCTTTTGGACCCTGTTATTGTATTCCAGCATTCTTCAGACTGTCAATGTCATCATTTTTTTTCTTTTTAATAAGTAAATATGTGCATTGAAAATTCGCCAAGGGCTAACCCTAACAAAAGAAGCAAAAGGCCTTACAAGGTTTATAAAGAAAAAAAGGCCCAGAGCTGAAGCAAAAAAAAAAAAAAAAGGCTGACTAAACATTTCAAAAAGAGTTAATTACCAAGCCTTATCTTCCCAAAAAAGTCAACAAAAGAGATGAGTGCACTAGGTAAATACTCATTCAACCAAAAATACAAAGTTCTAACCATCAAAAAGAAATCTTAAGAGCAGGCAGCACGATTCATTGGAAGCTTTTCCTATTCCTCTCCCACCAAACAGACCAAATAACACAATGGGGAACACCTCCCCAAAGGTTTCTTTTTGCCTCTGGGATGCAAACATTGTGCCAAGCATCTGAAAAACTCTTCACTGAATAGGACATTGTCCACATGATCCCAAACATGGAGTGCACAATACTTCCAATAAACCCCTAAGCTATATCACAATACAACAGTAGATAATTGACAGTCTCGTCACTCTTCATACACAAACAACAACGATTAACTAAAATTATACCTCTCTTATTTAAATTATTCTCCGTGAAAATTTTCTCCCATGTTGCTGACCAAAGAAAGAATATGATTTTTAGTGGGGAAATGTGATTTCACCGAAAATAGGATGGACTCCCAACAAGATATTTATAGAACTTCGCTCAAAACTTCATGTAAGAACTCGCAGTCCAACGTAAAAAATCACCTCCTTTGCTAGACTTGGGAGCATGTGCCAAGACACCCAAAAAAATCGTCTACCAGCTCCAACTCCCAATCATGAAAATATCGACGAAAAACGGGATTCTAGTCAATTCCATCATTTGTCTCCGGACGATAACTGTGACATTTTCTTAAGAGCAAAAGTATATGGACTGCATGTGCTAGATATGGCTCAAGTTATTTAATGCTTAGGCTCAATTCTCATGACCCCAAATATTGGTCATATTGTATTGGTTCCAATAAAAAGTGGCGAATCCAAAATATTTCAGATTACATTTTCATATGTGATGATGCATTTTTGTTTGGCTGTGTCATATTGTATTGGTTCCGATCAAAAATTGGTGAATCCAAAATATTTCAGATTATATTTTGAAGTGAGATGCATCTTTCTTTGGCTGTAATGCTCAAGAATCATGAGCGTGATACTAACAGAACGTAGTTGAGATGCCTGGACACCCGCATAGTTTATGGCGTTATGCTATGTTCCTCTCCTATCCTTTACCTGTCCTCTTTCATTTCCCCTTTGGCACTGGAACTACCCAGGTAGCCCCAAATTCCAACAATAGTCAAAAACATAAATCTTCCTTGTTGTCTTGCACCAAAGACTTGAAAGATTTCTTGAGTGTCGTATGGCTTAAAAGAGGGGCTTTATCATTTTGGCCATATTGAACCATATGAATATGCAGGAGCAATTAATTAAAGAGTCAAGCTCAAATAACCCATGATCCTAGCTTCACTTTTAGCTATCTTTGAGTGCAAGAATGCTCGTTCGCATGAGATAGATCTAGTACACATAGATGGCTGACTATATGTGGAGATGATGCATACCATATGTTAAACCATATTCAAGTGTTAGACCGAAAATAAAGACAACGCCCCTATGCAGGATCGCAAAGAAGTTGTAATCGAAGATAAGTGACATAGACAAGGGTTATACAACACGCTGATTTGAAAATCCAAGAGGCCAAGGACACAGCGATATTAAACACGTATGTCGGCTCATAAAAGTACAAATTATTGTAGCTACAGTTTTAAAAGGGTTAGCATGTAACTATTTTTATTCTATGAGCCACCATTTTTTTAATAAACTTGGTAACTTACATAAAGCAATATCCTACAGTTATACTGAAAACAGTATACCCATTACTCGAAATAGCTTTACATTACGTAGTTTTGGCATGAATCCAACTTATAACTACTAGTAACAAGAATGATAAAACCAAGCTATGTAGACAGTTGAGTTGACAAATTACTTACGCCTTCCCAGTACCAATAAGAACTTTCATACGAGCTTCCCAAGTAAGGGTACCATGTTGGCGCATGGCTCCATGAAGCCACTCTTCCAGGTTTCCATTGTCCACATATTCATACACAAGCATCCTGAAATCAAAAAGAAACACCAACAAATTGAAATTTCACTTTAAACAAACCTCAAACCAAGTAAGAGGCTGAGAACAGTGTGGACTTAGTGAATAAAAAGGGCAAGGGCAAACCCCCGGGGGTTGGGAGAGGGAACCATTTGCTAGAGCCTTCCCCTAACAATTGCCAAGAGGCTATTCGCCAAGGTTCGAACCCGTGACCTTATGGTCACCAAAGGAGCAACTTAACCGTTGCGCCAAACACATTATCAAGCTTACCTGTGAACGCCTTCTATGCAGTACCCAAGAAGCCGCACCAAATTCTTATGTCGAACGTGTCCTATAGCCTCCACTTCAACTCTAAATTCTTTCTCTGCCTGCCCCCTATATATAAATAGACCATTCATGAGTAATATTAAGCATCTGAGTAAGAAAGAGCCATATTCAGAAAAATTGAATGATTTTCAGCCAAAACTCACATATTATTAAGGAGCTTCTTCACTGCTACATCATTTCCATTAATAAGCCTTCCCTATAGACAACTCCATATCCACCCTCTCCAAGCACATTCTCTGCTGAGAAACGTCGTGTTGCTAGCTCAAGATCTCTCAGAGTAAACCAGTGTCCCCAACCAAGATGTGAGGACTCTGGCATACCAGTTAAGGGAGAGGCCATGCCAACCCTATATGATGATGAAAGCTGCTTCCGCAGAGTACCGAAATTTCCTTCTTCACCTGAATGCGAACTGCAACCCTTCTCATAATGATTTGTTGAGCTGCATTGACTGAGGTTATCAGCGTCGCTAGATTTGCTCCTTCCTAGATAGACTAACATCTTTTCTGATTTCTTCTCACTTGATTTAGCGTTAACAGTCAAAGATAAGCTTTCCGGCTGCTGATGAAAATTTGGACCCGCAACTCGGTCAACCATTATATCTTTTGTAACATTTGGTATCTGAGAGAGGGAGTATTTGTGATCGATTGCTTTTCTTGATTTTTTTCGAGATGCGATCCATACCGACAAGAGACCAAGAATCAAGAAGATAAATGCACCCACACATAAACCAATCACTACCCATAATTTTAAACCCAAAAATGAAGTCCTCCTCAATAATTCCGTATTTAAGGTCGTGGATGACATTCCTTGTAGCATAAATTTGGAACATGCATAGGATCCAAGTTTCAGAATGTGAAGCTTATGCGTTCCTCCTAGACAACAGATAAAAGTGTCAAGATACAAACAACAGTATCAAACACATACAACAATATACTCCCTCCGTCCCAGACCAAGGGTCATCGGGGGGATTTCACGCTTCTTAAGAAATTTTTAAAAAAATGAATAAAAGTTAAATGTGGGATAGGGAATAGTAGTTAATGATTGGTTTTTTTGTAAATATGTTAACTTTATAAGGGTATAATGAATGATTTTTTTGTAATATGGGGTAGGGAATAGTAGTTAATGATTGGTTTTTTAATAGGAGAGAGAATGAGTGGGAGGAATAGTAAGTTAATGATTGGTTTTTTTGTAAATATGTTAACTTTATAAGGGTATAATGAATGATTTTTTTTGTAAATATATTAAATTATAAGGGTATAAATATATTCAAAAACTTGAAATTTATGGAAAGGAACTCTTGGTCTGGGACGGACCAAAAGGGAAAGTAGAACCCTTGGTCTGGGACGGAGGGAGTATATATTACTAGATTTTATAAACTCAGTGATTTCAGGCATTCCAAAGAATTTAAGCCTGTTTTCTTATCCTCCCGTCAGTGAACTCAGTTGAAATTTCGTGATATCGACAGTGCAGTAAGAAGATGTGCAGAGTAGGACAGGTTTCAAGGATTTATGGAAAATAAATGTTACCAGATTCTAGTAACAGGGGCAGAATGAAAGAGACCCATAGGAACATGGCCCCTATCTTTCTAACAGTCGACAGTGGCACACACGGTGCAAGTATAGACACAAACAGTCCATGATTCAAAATTTTAGTTGGTTTTTCTTTGAACAAAGTACTCCCTCCGTCTCACTACAAACTACACACTTTCCGTTTAGGGCGTCCCACTACAAACTACACATTTCCTAAAATAGAAATGTTTTATTACTTTTATATTAATGGGACCCACATGTCATACACTCAACAACAATTCAGTTACCATTCCCTACCCCACTTTCTCTCTCCTACCTCACTTTTTATACTCACAACACCCACTCCACTAACACTTTTCTTAATCCCCGTGCAAATAGTAAGTGTGTAGTTCTTAGTGGGAAGGAGGGAGTATATGTTAATAGTTAAAATTTTAATTGTAGAAAAGAAATTATAAATTAGAGGGATAAGTTAATGTAATGAAGGTTGTTAAGAGATAGCATCGGATTGTGGTTAAGGGGTAAGATAAGGAGAGTGATCAAAAGAGTCCAACAGTCCACTAATTTCCTCCCTCTTTAGATCTGATTTTCGGCTAACGCCCCTTTCACATGATATAGTAGTATGTTATATTTCCACCCTAGAAATATATGCACTTCTCCGCCAACTAATGTTTCTCTACACTCAAATATCATATTCATTCCGTTCTAGACTGTTACCCTAGTTGACATGCTATTCTGTGAACCAAGTTATTAATGCTAAAAACCGTATGACAACAATGATTTATGCGTAAGTCTAACGAAAAAAATAATTTTCCTAACACTAGGAAAAATGAGTTGCTTAACCGAAAAAATAAGTTTTCCTATTGTCAGCTAAAACTGTCAATTCGACCATGTGTTTGACTGGTTTATATTTTAGCACTCAAAGTTTCAACTCTGATACTCGATGGTTTATTTTAGTTGCCCCTAATACTTCACATATTGTGTCATGGAATTCAGTAGTTGAATTTCGAGTTGCTAATACTGATAATATAAATATAGTAGACTTATGATAATAATTCCCCATCTAAAAAGATAAAAAATTCCTGTTCCTATTTTCCCCAAAAGCTGGACTCATTTCTATATAAAAGAAAAGAAAAAAAAAAAGTTACAATCATGATAGTATAAATGATATACAGGCAAATAGAGCTACACTCACAAAATTGTTTCATTCCTCAAACTAACAATATGTTTTAATGATCTGTGGGAGTGCATTATACAAACTAAAATATTAAAATATGAATCAATTTAAAGTATCAAAATTGCTTCATTCTCCTAATTGTTGCATCTAAAAATATCACTAATGCAAAAAAAATGAGGAAACAACTTGGATCCCACCAAAAGTCAAATTAACATAATGGTGACAGATAACCCATCAACTGCATTAATCCACATTGCAAGACTAAAATACAACTCACTCTTTTAGCAAAGCTCAATATAGATGGAAATTTAAAAACCAAAATTATTGGGCAAAAAAAAATTTTTTTAAGTGAACTAGAAGTGAAAAGGATGGGTAAATCAAGAACACTTACTTTAGAAGTCAGATCTAACATTCCACCCACATTGATCGTTATTGTTGAGAGCTGAAAGGAGGGATAGAAGGAGCTGGGTTTGAACCAATTTTCTTGGATTCAGTAAGAACAGAAAAGGGGGAAATGGAGGGCTGGGTGATTATACAAAAACCCAACAGGAAGTTAACAGTGGAAGAAGAGCAGTAGGGGCCAGAAGTGGGCCAAAAGAAAGAGAACTCTACATATGATGTGAAACGATTCGAAGAGAAGGAAAGCAAAGGAAAGCTGGGAGGGACAAAATCTAAAGTCAGTGGTTTCACACTTGGTCAGAGAATGATAGGCTCGGGATGGAGGAGAGAGAAGGGGAGGGGGAATTTCCTTTTTTATTAGGGACTGTTACCCTAGAGTCCGCAAACGTAAACATAATACCATAAAAGGATGGGCTAATTTTAAATGCCTCAAATGTTCTTTATAAAAAGGGCAAATTACAAATAAGGGTCCAAAATTTGGGGAGCATTTGCACTCCAAGATCCAATGTATTTTTTTTGGATATTGAGGGTCCAAAGTCATGAAAAATTGACAGTTAAGTGCTTTTGAATGAAAAAGTTAAATTTTTTCGTTAAATCATCGCCTGTCGTCCACATAACACTTAACAAAAAACATTTTGGTCATTTCAATGATACTTTTTCAGTTTGGTCTTTAATTTTAACCCTTCTAATTCTAACTATAACTTAAAAACCTCTCCCCATTATATTTTCAATTAATTTTCTTATTATTTAATCGTGTTAAATAGCTATTTCGTCCCCATCCTATAGTCATTTTTTCGTTTTGGTACTAAATGTATTTTTTTTTTCGTTTTCCCCCTTAAGCTTCTATTTTTTGTGTGTTGTCATCCTTCGTCCATTACACCATTAAAAACGCCTAGTTGACATGATTACGTCACTAAAATGCACACATGGATTCTGAACTGGATTAAATTAGGCCATGACCCCAAAGAGGAACACATACTATAATTATATTTGACTTGAAAGAACTTACATATAGATATAAATCTTTAAGCAAATGCATATCTTATTTTCTCATGGTCAAAAGTTGAAGAAAAACTTTGCAAGTGCTTCTGGATGTAGATCTAAAAATGTAAGGGCAAAAGACAATGTGAATTTCTTAGTTTCTTGTTTACAAATTTTTTATAGGAAAATAATTGAATCAATGAAATTATCCCTTGATGCGATGTTGGGTCAATAAGTGCAAGAGGAGGACAAAGTGGTGTAAGCTTTTTTTATCCATAATATTTATTTTTTGTGTTATACATGACCCCACACACATGTGTTGAAAAATGACATTTATTATTTATTGTTAAAGGTACAAAGTAGGTCAAATGCTAATGTTCAAGGTGGGCTTCGGTCATCATTCACAAGAATGGGAAAAAAAAATTGGCACTGCTAACTCCTTACACAAGCAGTCAAGGTCCAAGAGGCAGAGGAAGTAATTGTTGTTGATGGTTGTTTTTTTGTGGTCTTTTGTAAACATTAATGCTCTGATGCTTTGTTTTATAAACCAATGTAGTTGGTGGTTTCAAACATTATTTTGGTGGTTTGATATAAAAACTTTGACTTGGTGTCTAAATGTTTTTGGGGGTTTTGTTTAATAGAGATGAATGGATAAATATGGGATAATGATCTTGAATTTGTGTTTTTGTAATGTCTCAATGCTGTAAAAACTTTGGGGTTTTTTATTATACATGTTTATTCTATATATCTTGTTTGTGAAATTGATATGCCATTATGAATCTGAAGTGAATTTGGGTTCACTGTTAAGGAATTACTTATTTGTAACATTTTACCAATAATCATATGAATTCACATTCACTCAACAAAGACATATAATTTCAAAACCAACATCAATTAAACACCATTAACATTAATACATTAAGGATTTAAAACTGTTGAACCTTTTTTATTTCATCAAAATCACTAACAAATAAAACAAAGAAATAAGTGAAATCATAAAATAGAGCATCATCATCATCTTCTTTCGACCCAGAGAAGTGTTGAGCCCTTGCAATCCAGTTTGCAATGTTAGAACATGGATTAATTAATATGTGTTATTTAGTTCCATTTGTTATAATCATTTAATAATGTTAAAGTATAGACAAAATGTGTAAAATTCCATTAGGTGTAAGTACCATTAAATGATGGGCATAATGGTAACTTCACACCATCATCTTTATGAAAGGGTGTAGTCCCTAAATGAAGTGCCCCTTCTCTATCTATATAAAGGCTATCCATCAGCCATTTAGAGACACTTAACATCATTTACAATTCAGTCAAAACATTCTTCATTCATCTAAGAAGAACAAGTGTGGGCACTATCATTTAGAAGTACTATCTCCCTACTGTCTTCTTTCATTCAAGAACAAGATCAAGAACACAATCATGGAATCACAAGGTACACGCTTCCGTCTTCATCTTCTTCTCATTCTTAATCTAGTTGTGAGTCGGTTCATGGTTTGATGGATCGTTTTTGTTCCAACAATTGGTATCAGAGCCTGGTCATATACTAGATTAAGTTTGAAATTATTATAGAGCCTTGTGCTTTAATTTATTTCATATTTGTAATCCTTGTGTGATTTCATTTGGTTTTGTTCTTGTTCATGATACTCATCTTGTCTAAGAGTATCATATTCATAACTTCATTCTATTTCTGATTTTTTGGTTTTACTCAAAAGGCTTTCAACTCTTAATGTAAGATTATCCCATTTTTTGAACATAGCCACCATCCTTGGATGCGTTGTGAGTTTGTTCATATGCATAGCCACGCATTTTTTAAATGTGTTGTGAGTATGCGGATCTACTTACTTTGGTTGAAAATTGAGTCACCATTAAATTAAGAACTTCATTCAATTTCTGGAAATAATGGTAAAATCAAGAGGTACAATGGTTCATACAAGATTACCCCAGATTCATACTCGATGTCCTGGCAAAGGGCCCGGCGCCCTCCGAGGGCGCGGGCCTAGCCGACGTGTAGACTGGTATCGGACAACAAAGGGGGGTGCGGGGGGCGTAGCCCCCCGCGGTATGGTATGGCTCTCTCTATTTGGTTCAAACCTGTTCATAAAAGGGTATTAAAACTGATGACTTTTCACCAATCTGAACAATGGGCACGATTCGTGCTATTGGGCACGAGTCGTGCCCTTTGATTCCTGTCGTTTAAATGGTGACTTTTCAAGATTCTGGGCATTGGGCACGAGTCGTGCCTTTTGGCACGAGTCGTGCCCTTTTGGTCATTCGTGACCACGACTCGTTTCCAAGCTTCCAAGTCGTTCTGATAAAAGGCACGAGTCGTGCCCGTTTGGTCATTCGTGACCACGACTCGTTTCCAAGCTTCCAAGTCGTTCTGATTAAAATCAAGCAATTCATTTCCACTCGTGCCCCATTCGTGCTTGTGGGCACGAGTCGTGCTCTGGCTAGGGAAGAGAGATTTTTTGAGTTTTGCCCAGAATTTTTTGAAAATTTGTTAGTAAATTATAGTATCTGGACACCAGTCGCGCTTCGGTGGTTCTTAGAGTTATCAAACTTTAAGAATGGATGGGTAGAACAAAAGGATACTATATTTTAATAACACATTTCACTTGTTTGTTTACCTTTAAATTTTCAGAAATTACCTTCAAATCTTAAATGCCCTAAAGTATGATTAATTATATGCTTAAACAAATTTATTCATTGTTTAGATAATATTGTTGCCAAAGCAATTTACGTTATTTAAATACAAATTTGTTAAAGTGATGAATGTAAATATTGATATGTGATAACATGCTTGTTTCCCAAAGGAGACCTTGTTATTGACTAAGTATTTACATTCATGGGGTAATAATTGAACTAAACTTTTGGTAATTTTAAATGCTGTGAACCATTCCAAAGGAAGGCGGGTATTTAAAATGAATTGTTTATATTCCTTATTACCGGGGAATAAGTACCTTAAACTTTAGGACACTTTTTGTACTTGATCCGGCCCAAAGGAAGGCAAGTATTTAAAGTGTGTTGTTTACGCTATTTGT
This sequence comes from Adenophora triphylla var. japonica, assembly GCA_022495995.1. NCBI lineage: Eukaryota > Viridiplantae > Streptophyta > Magnoliopsida > Asterales > Campanulaceae > Adenophora > Adenophora triphylla. The sequence goes on along the minus strand of JAFEMH010004293.1, from coordinate 195,809 downwards.
TTACCCTAAGATAAATCAAATTGTGAGTCAATTCGCAATCCAAAGATTAGTCTTGATGTCATATTGATTATCTTTTATTATGATGGAATTCATTTTGATATAATTAATCATTGTGTAGTTTCTTATATATGTTTTGTTTCATTCTTGTTCTTCTCCTTCAGATTTGATTAATGCTTCATCTGTAACTACTGCTATAAATTATGTACCTTTGCTTACTGGGACTAAACTTAAAACTTGGAAAAATAATATAACAATGATCTTGGGCAATATGGACATCGATCACGCATTAGGGAAATCAAGTCCCGTTGCTCTCACTAAAGGAAATACCGTTATAGAACGGAAAAATGTTGAGCAATGGGAACGGTCCAACCGCGTGAGTCTAATGATCATGGAAAATGCAGTTTCAGAGACATTTTTGGACAATGTCTCTGAGATCGAAAATGCTGAGATTTTTCTTGAATTCTTGTGGAAACTTGTTTCCATTCGATACAAGGGTGAAGAAAATCTTAGGGAGTACATTATTGAATTATTTCATCTTTCGATCAAACTAAAGGCACTTAAGTTAGAGATTTCGAAAGATTTGCTCGTGCACTTAGTTTTGATCTATCTTCCTCCTCAATTTGGTCCTTTTGAGGTGACCTATAAATGTCGAAAGTACAAGTGGAATATTAATGGATTACTTTCACATATGACATTAGAGGAAGATAGGATGAAATATCTTAAATTAGAAAGTACTCAATCAGCATTTACTTCTTCTCGTGGGATTAAGAGAAGAGGGAAGGAAATTACGGTTACAAGTAAGAAGCATAAGGGATCATTTAAGGATCATTTAAGGATCATAAAGTCAAGAAATGCTTCTTTTGCAAGGACCTTACTCGCATGAAGAACGACTACCATAAATATCGCGAATGGCGAATTCAGGATGGTATGTCATTTGGTCTTGTTTGTACTAAGGCAAATTTGGTTTCAATTCCTTAATATACATAGTGGTTGTATTTGGTGCAACAAATCACATTAGTTCATGTATGCAGGGTTGCCTGAATTACCGAATCCCCAGTGAAGATGAGAAATACATCTATATGGAAGCTGGAAATCCGGTTGAAGTTATAGGCATAGGGATTTTTGTTAAGTACTGGCTATTATTTTGTATTAAATAATACATTTATTGTACCGTCATTTAGGCGGAATTTAATATCAGTCACAGTATTAGATCGGGAAGGTTATTCCTGTTCATTTGGTAATAATAAATGTGATCTTATTTTCAATTCCGAGGTTGTCGGTATTAGTACTTTATCTTAACAATGACAATTTTATTTACTTCAAACAGTAAATACTATTAATGAGTCCCATAATAATGAAACCAAAACTAAAGGCACTAAGCAAAAGTTATCAAGTGAAAATTCTTGTATTCTATGGCATAGGCTTTTGGGTCATATCTCCAAAGGGAAAATTGATAAAACTTATGTCGGAGGGAATTCTAAAAACAACTTGATACTCCGGATAAAACTTTTGCATTAAAGTGTTTTAAAGAATAAATTTACAAACATTAAAGGAAATAAAATTTTGAGAGTATCAAACGTCTTGAAACTAATTCATATGGACATTTGTGGACCATTCATTAACCCTTCATGGAATGGTCAACAATATTTCATTACGTTCATGGATGATTACTCTCGTTATGGATACATTATTTTCTTCATGTAAAGTTTCAATCATTGGTCGTTTTCAAGTCTTTTAAGGCATAAGAAAGACTATTAAGAATGTTAAATCCGATCATGGTAGTGAAAACTACGGACGGTATAACGTATTGGGTGAATAACTTCCGGGTCCTTTATATTCGCTATTTTGAAGAGTGTAGGATTGTCCCTCACTACACCATGTCGGGTAAACCTAGCATAGTATATTAGAGAGACATAAATCCTTAAGGATATGGTAAGAAGTATGTTTTCTTGTACTTCTTTACCTCACTCATTATGGGCGAAGCATTAAAAACCGCAACTTATATTCTCAATAGAGCACCTTCAAAAGCTATCGACAAAACCCCTTATGAGTTATGGACGAATAAGAAACCGTTCTTAAATCATCTTCATTTATGGGGGTGTCCAGCAGATGCTAGACCTTATAAGGTCTAATGAGGGCAAACTGGACCTAAATACTGTTAGTAGCTATTTTGTAGGGTATGCCGAGAGATCTAGGGGATATAAATTTTATGACCCGAAAATTAGAACATTTTTCGAGACTGACAATGTTAGGTTCCTTGAGGATGTTGAATTTAGTGGGAGACATAGTAATGATTTTGAATTTGAAGAGTTAGAGGAACCACTCTTTATTCCTCAAACTTTAGTTCCTGTTGGAAATCAAGTAATTGTACCTGAAATTCAACAAAGAACATACAATTCAAAATAGAGACTCCCGTAAATAACGGACAACATGAAAATGTTGGACATAATGAAATTCAACAACCTCAAAATGAGGATGAACCGGTGCCCTTAAGGAGATCTACTAGAGAAAGAAGAAGTGTTATTTCGGATATTTATGATATGTATCTTGCGGAGAATTAGGACACCTTAGGTTTAGTGGGAGATGATCTAATCACCTTCCATGAAGCCATTAATAGTCCTAATTCTCATAAGTGGATCAATGCCATCAATGAGGAGTTAAAATCAATGAAAGACAATGACATTTGGGATCTTGTCCCATTACCTGAAGGTGTAAAATCTATTGGTTATAAATTGATATTTAAAACCAAAAGGAATTAGCAAGGTAATATGGAAAGATATAAGACACGTCTTGTTATTAAATGATTTACTCAAAAGGAAGGCATTGATTATAAAGAAACATTTTTTCTGGTATCTTCTAAAACCTCTTTTATGATCATTATGGCATTAGTGGCACATTATGATCTTGAGCTTCATCAAATGGATGTTAAGACAGCTTTTCTCAATGGCAACATTGAGGAAACTATCTATATGAAGAAACCAGAAATGGTGACTAATTCGGATCAAACTAGTCAACTGGTTTGTAAACTTAAGAAATCCATTTATGGGCTTAAGCAAGCATCTCGTCAATGGTACTTAAAATTTAACCAAGTTATTCTTTCGTTTGGCTTTGAAATGAATCTTGGTGAAGATTGTGTGTACCATAAGTTCAGTGGGAGTAGATTTATTATTTTGGTCTTATATGTGGATGATATTTGAATGATATTTTTCTTGCTAGTAATGATAAGGACCTCCTAAAAACTAAGAAATTTCTCAAACAAATTTGAGATGAAAGATCTTGGTAAGGCAACTTTTGTATTGGGAATCCAAATTCATCGTGATCATTCACGAGGTATTTTGGGATTATCACAAAAGAGCTATATAGAGAAGGTATTACAAAGGTTTAGCATGAAAAATTGTAAACCACATGACACCCCTATCTCTAAGGGAAATAAATTCAGTCTAAAGCAATGTCCTAAAATTAATTTTGAATCCAAGTATATGGAAAATATCCCTTATGCACCGGCAGTAGGAAGCTTAATGTATGCGCAAGTCTGTACTCATACAGACCTTGTATTTATTATTGGGATGCTTGGTCAATACCAAAGCAATTCGGAAAGAAGAACATTAAGTCGCATCTAAAAGAATGATGAAGTACCTATAAAACATTAAACTACATGCTTATGTATATAAAATCGGATCATTTTGAGATCATTAAGTATTCCGATTATGTTTTAGTGGATGTAAAGATGTCAAAAGACATCATATGGTTATGTCTCTTGTTAAAGAGAAATAAGTATAAAATGAACAAATAGATATACAACTTATAGGATCAAACTCCATGTTATTGGATCCATTTTGTAAAGCGTAATCTCTTTTGATGTTTCACGAGCATACTGCTCATATAGGTGAAACGACTTTTGATAATGCTTAAATAAGTGGGAGTTTGTGTTGTTTTCTATTTCTTTGTGTTGTTTTTATTTATATTGATCTCATTTGGTTAAGTAGGACTAGTTGGAGAATATATATATGCGTTCTTCATATATATTCATTAATATTCCATGCTACATATCTATACTTAATCTATGTCATTTAGTTGGATATATATATATGTGATTAATGTGGGTTTAGTTGCGAATCAATTACAACGACTGCCCCTTTAGTCCCTATACTTATAAGACTAATGGACGGGATTGTGTTGGATGACAATAAACGTGCACATAAGGGTTGTCATTCATATTATAAATGATTAAGGAATTTATTTAGTAAAAGATACATATTAATATTAATCCAAGTGGGAGATTGTTAGAACATGGATTAATTAATATGTGTTATTTAGTTCCATTTGTTATAATCATTTAATAATGTTAAAGTATAGACAAAATATGTAGAATTCCATTAGGTGTAAGTACCATTAAATGATGGGCATAATGGTAACTTCACACCATCATCTTTATGAAAGGGTGTAGTCCCTAAATGAAGTGCCCCTTCTCTATCTATATAAAGGCTATCCATCAGCCATTTAGAGACACTTAACATCATTTACAATTCAGTCAAAACATTCTTCATTCATCTAAGAAGAACAAGTGTGGGCACTATCATTTAGAAGTACTATCTCCCTACTGTCTTCTTTCATTCAAGAACAAGATCAAGAACACAATCATGGAATCACAAGGTACACGCTTCCGTCTTCATCTTCTTCTCATTCTTAATCTAGTTGTGAGTCGGTTCATGGTTTGATGGATCGTTTTTGTTCCAACATGCAATCCATGAATTCCAGTCTACACAGATCTAACTTCCATTCCCAAATATCTAACTTACATCATGATATTGTGTTCTCCACCGTCACTTGTTCTATGTCCCCCAAAAGAAGAAAAACTGAAATCAACTTTCTTTGGCTCCCAAAATTTAAAAAAATTACAGCTATCATCCTCACACTTGAAATATAGCTTTTGTGGATTGTTAGCAGACTCTGAAATTCGAACAACATCTCTTTTCTTACACTTGCAACACTCGTTCCTAAACTTAATCAGTCCATCATTCACTTGATTATTTGATGTTTATCTAGTACGAGAATAAGAAGAAGAAAAAGCCATTCATAAACATGTTTCAAGTTGAAAACAACCCAACTAAACACATTCAAATCAAATAGTTAAAAACCCTAATTTTGAAATTGGAAAATTTCAACATCGAAATAATGAAATTAAACCATCAATCTGCAAAATCAATTGATCATACCTGCTTTAGGAGATGTTTCAACTTGATTAATGCCCAAAACCAACTGAATTCAAGAGAAATTAAGCCTTCATACTCTCTTCCCTCCGTTCGTTCACTTTGGTGAAGGCGAGTGCTCAGCCAGGCTTATATTAACCTATAGCGTTGCTTAGTGAGCTAAGTCGTGGCCTAATTTAATACAGGTAAGAATCCATGTGTGCATTTTAGTGACGTAACCATGCCAGCTAGGCACTTTTAACAGTGTAATGCACGGAGGATTGACGGAAGGATGACATCACAAAAAAAATAGTAGGTTAAGGGAGAAAGCGAAAAAAAAATACATTCAGGAGCAAAACGAAAAAACGACTATAGGTTGTGGACGAAATAGGTATTTAACTTGTTATTTAATCATTATAATTATATAATTACTTTAGAAAAAAATCTTATTCTTTATTCATTATAATTATATAATTACATGCCACTGTATTTACACCATTAAATTTTTTCATTAATTTTCTTTATCAGGCACATTAATTTTTCTCCCTTTTTCCTCTTTATCGGGTTCATTAATATTTATCTGAATAAATATTACTAACACCCACCGTCAACTACTTCCATCACCTCCAATCAAAGTCACCGTAAACCTCCATCATAACCACCAATCTCGACACCACCACCCACCACACAACCAACGTTGCCCCACTACCACCATTATTGGCATCCCAATAGTCCATACCACTACCCACCACACAATTCTGCTGCTGAGAGAGATCTGAGTGTTAGAGGGAGGGATGCCATCATCTCCTTCAAGCTCCATGACAAACATCAAGGGAAAAAGGAGGCGGCGATCCATAACCGTCGACGAGGAAGAAAGGAGGTGGTGGTCGATGGGGGATGGTGGAAGTTGGGGTGGTCGGCGACTGGAAGGGAGGGGGTTAGGGACTGTGGGATGTGTGAGGGTTATTATTTTATCTGGTTTGAAGAGTTATGGTTGAAATGGATTAATTATGAATAATTATAATATGGTGTGCCCTTTATATTTATAAAAATAGTTTTAAGGAATCAATAGTTTATTATTATATACTTTTACCCCATTATACTAATGTTTATTTTCAAAATGTCCTCTGTTAAGTGTTATGTGGACCAAACATGATGATTTAACGAAAAGATATAACTTTTCCATACAAAAGTATTTAACTGCCAACCTTTTACGACTTCGGACCCGCAATAGCCAAAAAAATACATTGGACTCTGTAGTGCAAATACCCCATACTTTGCACCCTTATTTATAATTTGCCACTACAAGAAACTACACTATTTACAGCGGCTAAAATCCGTTATATATAGTAATCGGGGCCGCCGTAAATACTATATACGGAGGCTAGTCGGCGGTTTATTTGGCGCCGTATATGGTAGCGGCGTATTTGTATTTACGGAGAATATTACCGCCGTATATAGTATTTACGATGGATATAGAGGCCGTCGTATATGATGAAGTACAAATACGGCGGACGTAATGCCGCCGTATATGATGAAGTTTAAATACGACGAATGTATTGCCGCCGTATATGAGGAAATACAATTACAACAGATTTTGAGGCCGCCGTATTACACCCCAAGGGACGAATCATCCCGAGGGGCACGAGTCGTCCCCCTTTTGACTCTCTCAGATTAACTCGTCCCCCTTTGGGGAATAGTTGGTTGTTCAAGGGACGAGTCATCCGCCGTGCACTTGAAGTTATTTATGGCGGATATAGGGCCGCCGTAAATAACTAAGCTTTGCGTGTCTTAATCTCTGCACAGTCAAGCACTCCACAATCAGCCAAATGCCAGAAACTTTTGTAAATGTAAATAATCATGAAATAATACTCGCAAATACAAGACACAAATTTGCAACAATTAAACCTCACTAATAAAAATTAAGGTAATGAAGAACTAAAGAAGTTCAATCTTACGAAAGCATTATTTACAAGAATAGATGTTTAGAAGCTGCTTCAAAATTTACAAGATTTTTATGACCAAAGTATAAATGACTCCAAATCTGACAAACCAACAAGCCTCATGGACATAAACTTTTGTTTCTACACCCGTCATGACTAGTACCGAGCACCATGCAAGATTCTTTACAATCAGAGAAACTATCTGCAAGAAAAACATGGTGTATCAAAAATAAACCATCAGAGAAAGAATCTCTTATATCAGCTATATACAAATATACTACAACCGTTTAATCATATAACTAAATGCATCCGTTCGCACCCCCCAATCATATATATGTGCGTGTGCAGCAACTATTATACTTCAATGTATAATTTCCTTCCTGTAATAAACAAATATTCACATAATAGGACCAAAACCATGCTCCAGAAATCAATAGAGTTTTCACTTTCCTGGTATGGATAACATGTTAGTACTAAAGTCTAAGTAGGCCCCAAAGCTCTTACAAAGCCAATCAATAAATTAATGAACATGGCAGGCTTTTGCAGACCTTCGTAAGAAACAACGAAGCCATTACCTCGAGTTTCAAAAATAAGTACAGAAGCCAAAAGTTACGCCTTCCATCCTTAAATGTTCACATTGGAGCCATAAATGTAAGAAGAATGTAGACAACATAGCATATATTCTTCACAACTTGCACAAGGGCAGTAAATAGAGCCCCACGGTCCAATTTTACTTGCGACCGATTCGTTAAAAGCTCACTTTAATACAATCTCAAGCTCAATAGAAGAAATAAGCCAGCTCAAACTCAACTCATGTTTAGCTTGATTTGTAATGCAAATGAAGCTTGAGTCTAAATTGCTCAAGCCCATTTCACATTCTAACGAATCAAGGTTAATAATCAAAATTTCCATCCTTACCGCCCTAATATTATTAAAAAGAAAACATCTAAGAGAACCATCAATCATTTAGAAGCCATCAAAATTGGAAATTTGAAGTTATAGCCTTTCAGGTACATTACGCTTAAGTGAAAAACAAGAATTCTAATTAAATTAGACAAATGAATTATGAGTCAACAACTAGTGATATTTATAGGATTGTTAAAAATTAAACTTACATGGCCAGAAGCAAGCTTTAGCTGGAAATAGTGAATTTCAAGAGGGGTTACGTGGACCCCAAAGAACGTAGCCGGATTCCTATAAAAGATCTTGACCGTTGAATTCAGAGTCAGCATATCTGTTGGCACTCCTGTGGCATCCATTCCTGACTGAACATTGAAGCTCTCAAATACCATGCTCTACAAAACACCCAACCACAACTTCAATTCAAATGAGAGGAGTATAGACCATTATTTAGTAATTCCACACTGAAGTATCATAAACTACATTTGCCAAACATTACGTTGAGAAAACATACCACTGCCCATTACTGCCATTTCCTTGTAGTTGCATAACATCACGTTGCAAAGCTTCTAGCAGTTCTTGTTGAGCCTCTAATTGCTTTGAAAATTCATCTTGTTGGGCCTCTTGACGCCTTGAAAATTCAGCCTCCATGGATAACATCTTCTCTTCAAATTCAGCATTTGCAGAAACACTTTGAGATGTTGAGGCTTTACTAAACACCATAGATTTGGTAAGACCTTATCCCATACAACGCACTTTCCCATGGCCATCCTTTCCTATAATATCTGTGAATATTTGTTCTCGTTTGCTTGGAGAGTTTTGATCCTCCTCTAGTAGTTCTTCAATTGCATCATTGAGCGTTAACTGTAACAAAAAACAACATGTTCAATATAATTGTTTTAACTTTAATTAATATTATGAAATTGAAGTTAGAAATGGAAAAAGTATTCTATACAAGAACACTAGGTAAAAATAAAACTGAAACAGAAAATGTTGAAACTTTAACTTACAATCATACGAGAGGTGGTTTGGTCTGCAGGCTGACCATCTTTGTTGGTGCGCGTAGCTATAAACATGCTTACTCGATTAGTAGGTTTTCCCTCGTCTTCTCTCTACCATTTATAATAGAATCATTTGAAAAAAAAAACTTAATTTATATACGATACAAAAGAAGCATTAATTGACAACTGAGAACTAAATTGAACGATGACAAACCTCTTTTCCGATTTGACTATGCAACTTTTTTCCAGTCCTATTAAGACACAATTGCTTTGATCGATTAAATTGGTTTATTTGAGATACTTCCTGGAAAAAAAAAGATAGTATTAGTATTAATTTGGAATATATAACACATTCAAGATAATATGAGACTAATTTGAAATATACCTTAGACTTTTCTGAACTCCACGTACGAACAAGTTCAACCCATTGATCCGAAATAACACACTCATCAAGTTTGTTAGCCAATTGCTCCTTGTCTGTTTCATACATATTATATGCTTATCTCACCCAATATTTCCAATCTCTCCATTATTTATTGAGAGTTGCAAAGCATATTTTCTCATACTCGGGAGGTGCATTAGTATTATCCTATATACAATTCAACAAAGAAAAAGAACAATTGTTAGAGAATCATAAGACTTTTGACTACTTACTAGAATATAAAACTAAAGCCAAGAAAAATAATCAAGTATACATGAGATTTATGTAAGGAATATGGATTACAACTTACTTGAACATCTTTCCATATGTTATTTAGAGCTGTCTGTTCCATCTCATACCGTTCTTTAGTTAATGGGAAATTATCTCAATTTCTCACAAAATGCCCAAGTTGAGTAGATAGTTGAGCCTCACCACCACATGGTTGTCCAAATTCATTAAATTCAACATTAAGCTTTTCATTGCCCCATTTCTTTGTTTTTTTTTTTGGCCAAGCCTCTTCATTTCCTTGAGCCATCACCTCTTTGTATTCTCCTTGGCGGCATAACTAGCTAAAAAAATTAAGGAACGTAAATGGTACCAGTTGTAGAATCGAATCTGAAACTTGTTTATAATTTGCTTATTTATTTAAACTGAAACAAAACAATAGCATATATGGAGTATATTATACTTATGGTGAAGAAAGATACAATTGAATTAATTCAATTGTAAGAAAAGATCAAGGGTCTTAACTTGGAACCTCCAATATGATCTACTACCGGTCCAATCCACGCTCATGCTCAACCTCGAGTCTCTCTCTACTTCTTACCCTCCAAGGTAATTAGCTTTCTTTTTATACCTCTTGACACTTGTTAAATTGGTTCTTGAGAGTTAACTTTTGAATGCCTGAATTATGTTATTTTTTTTTGGGGATGGAGGGTAGAAGCTCAGGAAACCTTTTCAAGAAAGTTGGCCGATGTTGGGTTTGAGGAAATTGGAGCTATATACTATATGATGCGCTAAAACGAATTAGTTTCTATTTGGATTTTTGCGCATAATTTCTCTTGTCCTATATGAAAAGCCTAGTTCTTAACTTTTTCAGTCGAAGTTTGTAGCGTTCCATTGCCAACCTCCAACATGTTGTTCTCAGATATGATTTTGTTAAGAAGTCATTTATATTAGCTTCTTGGCAGATATTGGGTCTATCATGAAAAGACCAGTTTGTTGAAGAATGAAGTTCTCGAAACATCTTGATTCGAGAAATCTCTGTATTTCCATTTATTCTGTAGCAAAGTTCCAGCACTATTGTCATTATTCTCTTGGGTTAGAGTTTAAGTAATTGATGACATGTATGATATACTGTTAATGTTATAAACGTTTTCTGAACAGAATTCTACACCAAAAGTAGATCCTGAATTTTCAAAACCATCAAATTCCCATGTCTCCAGCCCATCAAAAGAGCAACAGAATCGATAATTCCCAGGTTTGTTTATCATCTTCACATATTGTATTGAAGTTCTAATGCTGACAGTTAGAATTATTTGTTTTTTCAACTGCATGGAGGTTGCTATAATGTTTGCATACCATTTATTCTTACTGCATTACATTTTCCCTTTAAATTTGAGTAGTTGTGCTTTTATGTACTGCCAGAAGTCAAACACCGAAAGGGGCACAGGAGAAAACATTTTGATAATCAAGATCCTTGTGTGATGAGAGGTGTCTATTTCAAAAACATGAAATGGCAAGCTGCCATTAAAGTAGACAAGAACCAGCTTTTCTAGCAAGCAGATGAAGTCAAAAGGCTACCTCTTCATCAGGAAGGTCAACAAATGTAATTTATTCTAAAACTACTCGTACGTGTTAAAAAATAAAATAAGAACCAGCCATGCTTTAAGACACAATTTCTTGCTGCAATTGGCTTATGTCCTTTGAATTTGGGAGAGCAATTCCCTGTGGCATAATGCTCAAGAATAGAATCCCTTGTGTAACACCTAAGGGGGTGAAAAACATACTTCAGAGTAAAGTATCGACTTTCAAGGAATGCAAACAAAAAATAACAGACACAATAAGGGAGGGACTTCATAAACACAATGTGAAAAAGCAGCTGGTCTAATAATTAAGGTTATAGAAAAAGATATACTCGTATATTTCAATCACTAAAAGATACTTAGAAGACAACTGTGGAGGTCAAAGTTGATATATTTTGGAGATTTAGAATCCCATTTGACTTGTTTTAACTACTCAAAGTTAGAAAGGGAGTAATATTTTGGGACAAACATAGATGTAAAGTGGGAACAATATTTATAGGACGGAGGGAATACAATTTTAGCTATGAAGCAAGGAAAGCTAAGGAGGATGAACAACTAACTTGTAGCTGCGACTTCTGCTGTAGCTTCGGCTTCTACCACGCTTAGGGGAACGTGTTCGGGAGTAACTTTGTCCACGGCTGCTGTTGACAAATTAATTTGGTCAGAAAAAGAATAAAAATACATATTACAAAGTCATAATCATAAATGTGAGTAAAACTGCATAGCAATACTATTCAGCCTCGAGAAACATTACAAGTAACAATATTAATATTCAACCATACAAAATAACAAGTTTGATTGAAACATGAAACATAAGTCATACCATTGTCTTAGTAATAGTAAGCAAATGAGATCTAAACAAATAATACTCAAGCTAATCATCATCATTATTGGCCATATTAGCATCATCATCGTTGATATTAGTAGTCTCAATCTCGACCCCATCAACTCCCTCTCTCACCCACGATGCTTCTTCATTAGTAACATTTTCATCCAGATCTTGTGAGCAAAATGGTACCAGTTGTGGAATCGAATCTGAAACATGTTTATCATCATTTGAATATATGTCAAAACTATCTCTTGCATCATCACAACTTTCCAATCACTTTATATAGGATCTTTAACATACCAAACTTGCTCAGCTTGAGATGCTAATATGAATGGTTCATCACCAACTCGATTATCCTTATATAACTTGTGATTGAAGTTTACAAGAGTAAATTTTTGCTCATCTTCCATCTTGCCTGCCCGGTTATCAACCCACTCACATTTAAACAATACAAATTTTATTGAGTTGCTATAATGAATTTTAAGGATCTCAATTAACACCCCATAGAAGTTAACATCCCTTACAACGGGATTATTATCCTTTCGGCTTGCAAAACTTGTCACACTTGCATTTAGCATGACTCCACTATTTTGGGTTTTCCTCCATCTATCGACATCCTTCACTCGATATTGAAAACCATTTATTATATAAGACTTAAACTGCCTCGCATCCATATGAGGACCCAATGCAAGACTTTAATTCTTTCAGGCACTGCATCTTTCGTCTTGCATACCTTTATAAAAAACAAAATTTAATAAAAAAATATTTATAGTTATAAAGAAAGTATCATATGAAAGTGGTTTCATACTTACATAATATTTAAACCAGCTAACAAACTTATCATTATGTTCTTTCTCTATAAGATGTCATTGATTACGAGGTAGTGTCTCCCTCAAATGTATACGATGCATTCTGAGCATATTGGAAATATGAATTAAGTATTAATTTAAAATATAAAAGATATAAGGAATGTAAGACTCAAGTAAAGAATCACTTACTCTAGGTATTGTTCGACATCTTCAGTATTGAAAAGCACATATCTATGCGCTTATACTCATGTGATGTAATCAAGGGTAATTTCCTCTTCTTTTCCTACAAAGCGGCCTAACTCGTCCCCTTCATCATCATTTCTTCTAGGACGATTGGACTTTTGTCTCAATGTCATCCAAATATTGTGTACAAAAAGTCATGCATTCTTCAACCACAATTGCCTTAGCTATGGAGGCCTCGGGGTGGACTCGATTTCGAACATATAATTTTAATGTAAATAGAAACCTACATAACATTTACTTATGCTAAACCAGATGTATAAAGGAATTTAACTTTTTTCAAAATAAATTTAATATGGATGTACCTCTCTACCGGATACATCCAACGAAATTGTATTGGGCCTGCTAGCAAGGCCTCCTCGGCTAAATGCATCGGCAAGTGCTCCATAACATCAAAGATAGTTGATGAAAATATTTTCTTGAGAGCGCATAGTGTGAAAGCCATCCGATCCTGTATCTTTTCGAGATCAGCAAGTGTATTCACCTTTGAGGATCATTGCCTAAAGAAATTTGCCAACTCAATGATGGCTTTTACAGCAAAAGTAGGCAATGCTTTTCAAATAGCTAAAGGGAGTAGTTGTTGGAGCAAAATATGACTATCATGTCTCTTAAGACCCCAAATAGTTCTTTCCTCTAGATGTACACAACGAGATATGTTTGACGAGTAGCCATCAGGGACTTTGACTCCCTTTAGAACTTTCAAGAATGTGTCTTTATGCTTTTTACTCATTGTGAACTGAGCTGGAGGCATAATTTCTTTGTGAGATGGAAGCATTTGTAGATGCAATGGTTTCCGAATGTTCATTTCTTTTAGGTCTCTTCTTGATTTCTCATTATCTTTTGATTTCCCTGCAGTACCTAACAAAGTATGTAGCACATTATCACACACATTTTTTTCAATGTGCATACCATCAAGATTATGACGAACATGATTATTTGCCCAATATGACAACTCAAAGAAGATACTCCTCTTTTTTCAATTATGACACAACTTAGGAACCTTTCTCTTCTCCAACTTGGCTTGTTGCTTCTAACCCTCTTCTCTTTTCCTCTTTTTAAAAACATCTTTTATTTTGTACTTTGTTTCCATATTTTCAACTTATTTAAGCAATTTTGTTCCAAACAATAACTTGGGCTTATCTCTCACTTCACGAGTACCATCAAAAGAGCTTTTATCCTTATGAAAAGCATGACTCCTAGGCAAGAAGCGTCGATGACCAATATAACAATACTTGCCACCATGTTCCAACCATCGTGCTTGAGGTCTCACATTGCAACAAGGGCAAGCATATTCACCTTTAGTGCTCCATCCAGACAATATTGCGTATGCAGGAAAGTCATTTATTGTCCAAAATAGTGAAGCTCGTAAAGTGAACAACTTATTCCTTGATGCATCATAAGTTGATATGCCATCTTCCCACAATTCCTTCAACTCATCAATTAATGGTTGGAGATACACATTTATCTTGTTGCCCGGCCCTTTTGGGAAGCAACGGCAAGAAGAAATATGGTTGTTTCATTCATAACCAAGGTGGAAGATTGTATGGCATAAGTACAATTGGCCAAGTACTGTAAGATATAGTCATTGTTCTGAAAGGATTAATCCGTCAGATGCTAATCCCAATCTAACATTCCGAATTTCACTTGAAAATAATGGATAACGTTCATCAAATCCCTTCCACACACAAGAGTCTGCAGGATGTCTCAGCACACCATCGCCTATTCTTTTCTCGGCATGCCATCTCATGAGTGTCGCGGTCTTAGATGACCAATACAACCTTTGCAACCTTGGCTTCAAGGGAAAATACCATACTTTCTTCATCGCTACCTACTTGGGAAGTTTATTCTTGACACTTGTTTTCGCACCTTCATCGCTACCCCCTTCTTCTTGTTGCTTATATCTTGAGGCTCCAAAAATTTCACATTTAGTAAGTTTTTCAGTTTCATTTTGAAATAACATACAATGATTAATGCACGCGTCCCATGTTTTATAACTGAAACCCAAATCTGCAGTCATCTTGTACGCCTCACGATAGGAATTTGGAACTTTTGCTGATTGAGGCAATGTCCTGATGAAAATCTTTAATAAAGAAGTAAATCCCTTATCGGCCACTTGATAATTAGCCTTCCAGTGCATAAGTTCTACAATAAATGAGAGTACTGTAAACTTATCACACCATTCCCACAAGGCTTGATCACCACCTCTCAAAAGTCTAAGAAAATTTGTGGTGGCTGCATCTGATTGTACGAATACTTCAATTCCTGGCTTGTTACTATCCGGCATACCCATCCCTTCATGTACCATTTTTCTCATACAATCTTGCATGCCTAAGTCAATTTCAATGCCATCTTCAGTTTTCATATCATTATTATCATTCTTATATGCCAAAATGTACTCTTCCCCATGCCTAGTCCAATTCTTGTAATCTGTTTCAAATCCCACTTCAATACAATGTAATTTCACAGTTGCATGGTCTTTTTGGTAACGATTTGAGCATTTTTTACAAGGAAAATATATATCTTTAGCACCAAGAGACTTTTTTGAGAATGCAAAGTCGAGGAAGTTGTCAATCCCAGACATATACTCATTTGAAATCCGATTACCCAAATCAATCCAACTTTTGTCCATATATGACTTGATATTTTTAATGTTAAAATACAACCTATAAGACCGAGAGAAACAAATTTTAGAAGCCACAAAAGCAAAATGACTAAAATCCTTTACCATATGAAAGAAGCCACAAAAAGCAAAATTAGGCAATTAAGAGAAAGACAACGATTTAAGTAATAAAATAGGTCATGCCTACAAGTCTAAGCATCTGCAGAATTACAAGTAGAATACCCATCACCAGCCGACCAGCCGAGCAGATCTTACCACATCATAAACATTTGAACTCACATAACTATTTATAACTTCAAGATTTCTAGCAAAGCTATTAGCATATATTAAAGTAAATGGAGTAGTAAAGTTAATTACCTGAGCGAAGAGGTGTTTCTTGGCTCTGCTGGGACTTTAGAAATCAAGAAATAGAGGGAAGGGATCCTGTATCAGAGCATCGAAACTCATTGTTTATATATAAGACGCATACACGATTATAGAAGACTATAAATTAAAAAAGCAATGGAACAGTGACTCTAGAGCAGGCCCTATGACCAAATTTCAAACTTATATCCAGCATGGCCTCCTTGTCATAATTTGATTAGGCTCATATAGAAATTCCCTAAATTCAGTTACAATGTACAAAACTCTTCCAATTTCCATGATTGTCCATCAAACCAAACTGAGCACTATAAATACAAAGTGAATGAAGAACCAAACACTGCAATGACATTCAAATGCCAAACTGAACCGATACGAAGGTCCAAGTGAACAGTAATTAAGCAATCAAAATCACCATTATCAGTCAACTCACAGAAGAATAAATCTTGAAATTCAATAGAACAATCAACTAAATTGATAAAATAAATCAGAAATTTTGCACAAATCCAAACAAAGGGCGAATCAAATTTATTAGTTGTTTCAAAAAAAAACATTTTATAGAAAATAGTAAAAAGGGTGAGCTAAACTTTGTAATATTTGTATGAGCCATCCGAAGAACAAAACTAGTGAGAACAACATGTTATACAAACAAAAAACTCCTGAATATAGTACTACATAATCCGCAATAAGGAGTAAAATTTTTGATTACCTGAAGATGACGAGGGCGACGTTAAGATGAGATGGGTTCTTCACTTGTCAACGGCGGCTCCGTCTTCATTGGTCACCAGCGCTCCGTCTTCACTAGTCACCAGCGTAGAGATTTGTCGGACGGAGTAGAGGTTGAGAATCAAGCCCTAGAGTTTGAGAAATTTTGGGAAATTTTGATAAGTTTCATTTTTTTTGCGCGAACAAGAGAGAGGGAATTTTGGGGAAATTTTATTTCGCGGTATATATTAATTTATACGGAGGGCACCGTATGAGCCTCCGTATATAACTATTATATACGGCGGCCCCTGTATGAGCTGCCATATATAAAGTAATTAAATACGGCGGCCCCATGTTGACTGCCTTATATATTAGTTATATACGGCGGCTCCTTGTTGCCCGCCGTATATAAATAATATATACGGCGGCTCCGTGTTGCCTGCCGTATATAAAAGTTATATACGTCGGCTCCGTATTGCCCGCCGTATATAACTGCCATAAATAACACACTTTCTTGTAGTGTGCCCTTATAAAAATATCATACATTCACTCATTACTTACGCTCTTGCCTCCATCTCTCATGCATGAGCATTCCAGATCAATCTGTCTGTTCTGAGAAATTGGAGGCCCGAAGCCAACTATTTACTTGGGTCCTTGTTTTTTCCCCAACGCAATCTTAAAAAGTAACTGAGTTAGCTAGCTGATATTTTTGGGATTGTGATAGTTGAAAAAAAATTACTATCAAAATTTAGTGGTAATAATAAAAACTAAAGTAAAGTTTTAGTGCCAATTGTAAAAAATTAAAAGACGTATTACAGTAATACTCATTTCACTTGGGAATTATTAACCTTTCTTTTGTGTTAATATGAGTGAATTTTGAAAAATATATTTTGTTTAATTTTAACTAGTGCTACACCCGTGCGTTTAACGCGCGGGCAAAATACTATACTATTCCAATGAAAGTTAATATTTTGGGCAAAGTTAGCCATATACAAAATATAGATGAAGATAAAACTAAAAATTAAGATAATAATTTTTAACAAAAATGCTTACACATGTTTATGAAATAATTTACAAATTTTGAAAACTCTTTATGTATATATTACACACATAAGCAACCTGTCAGGTTATGATCAATGAAATCACATACACACACAGAGAGAGAGAGAGAGAGAGAGAGAGAGAGAGAGAGAGAGAGAGAGAGAGAGAGAAATTCCACAATCAAATGTACTAACCAATAGATCTAACGCATGATGATTTGTCTCTAGGGTCTTTACGTATCTTTGTGAGATGCATAAATGGATATATATATATATATATATATATATATATATATATATATATATATATATATATATATATATATATATGTATGTATCAGCAAGATAAATATGAGCACATGGTTTTTAGAAGAACATATTTCATTAGGCTAGTATTGGTTGCTACAGTCTAGGAAAAATGGGTGGTAAAATACAATAATTCACAATTAACTCATAATTTTTTGGATAAGTGGGACTTCTTGCGGAGACTATTGCAACTTTCAAAATGATGATGCCTGATAGAAGCTTGAATGTACTCATGTTGGAGGGAAAAAAAACTCAAGCTTATTAATGGAATTATGTACTCGACTCTTACTTCTACCATATTTAAGTATGTTCAAAATAATACCACTTATAAAATTTGTGTAAATAGCTTTGCCGTGTGTGCGTAATTGCAAAGAGAACGTAAGCGAATAGGTAAATAACATAGATAGCTAAACAAAATTATACTATGCGTTAAGAGTTCCAACAATATCTAATTGTAACTCGGTGATTGTAAAGGTAAAGAAAACTTCATATTACGAGGAAGACACAAATGAACAGAACTCTAGGGAGAACTGATCTGGTGGAGCAAAAGGTGGTGGGCTTCCCACAATTGCCTGCAAAAGTTCATAAAAGCTTGGCCAACCTTCCTGATCATCAGATTGTATGTAGGGAAAACGTCCTATAACACACTCAAGAATCACCGGTCCCAAACTCCAGATGTCACATTATTGCCATACGTGCCCCACTAATTCTTTCAGGCTATAACAGATGACAAATATTAATAGAAACTCAATTTTCATCCTAGATATTCTGCACACATAACAAAGTGACCTTTAACCGTAAAGTACTAAATGCTTGTTTGGTTCACGATAAGTTTGATTCATTTTCATGTTATATACAACTATACAACAACAGAGCATTAAGCCAAAAATGTTATTTTATCATATAAATGAGATTTATACCAAATCATCGTCAAATAGTGTAAGTACCCAAATCTAGCTCATGCCTTCCGGTTAAGTTTCCCGGCAATTCCCCGAACTTTCCTAAAGCTCAGGGGCAATTCTGGAACTTTCTCAAACCTTCCAAGGGGGGAAGGACTTGTTAGGAATTAAAATTCCAAGCAGTCCCTCGCTGGAAAGGAGTTTCTCGGCGCCACCTTGCATGGATCTAGAAGCAGGCTGAGTCACCAAAGGATAATGCCGCACGGCTTCATTAGCCAGAGGTTAATGCCGCACGGCTTCATTAGGAAGCACAAATCAGCCTATAAATAGAGGCCTCCTCTACCCATTTTGGAGAGGAATTTTGAGCACTGTTACTCTGCCAAATTAAATACTAGAATTTCTAGAAACCAAAACTTTCCCAAAATCACCTCCCTCTTCCATAAAACCTATCCAAAACCCCTCCTACATTAGGAAAATCCCAAGGGAGATAGAGAAAACCACCATTGGTAATCTCTCTTTCCTTTCTTCTTAAAATATCCTTATTTTATTGTCACATTGTTTATTTGCTATTTGCTTTGCTATTTATTGTCATTAAATGTGATATATTGTCATAAAAATCCAATCTTTATCATGTAGATATCATATCCCTCCTTTCCCCTAACACATATGATTCATGGAGAATCCATCCCAAGGATGAACAAGGGTCCACAAGTGGCTTGTTCTAGGGAGGATTCATCACATGATGATGTGAAGTAGCTCTCTTTTACTACATAAAAATGTCATCTTTACTATTACAATGTCATCCCCTTTCCTTGACCTTGCTTCCAAGGATTATCCACCTTATAAGGTTCTTAAAGGACATAGGAAAGCCTCAAAGGTCTTCCCTTTACATTCATAGCCTTAGTTCTCATAGTGTTCATTACACTTATTTTCATAAAAATGCAATCTTTAATTTCCAATGCAACTCCCCCATGTCCCTCATGGTTGGATCACTCTCCAAGGATTGTCTAGTGACCTTATTAAGGCACGAAAGACATAGGATGAGTATAAATATTCAATCTTTATACCCCTCCCCTTAGTTCCTTTGGTACTTGAAGCATCCCGTGGGGCAGATCGGTGTAAAGGTCTCATCTTTACATAGTTTCCTCCACTAAAGATGCCATAGTCGAAGTCCCTTTAGAAGCGGACGAACTTTGGCCCCTAAATCTCCGATCATCACTTGAGACGAGCATAAATGTCCCTACTAAGCTCAAATCGTCTCAAGATGTAGGATTGATGGGCAAAGGCTCTTCCTTTCTAAAGAGTCTCATTCTTGGACTATAAAAAAGAGGTGTCCCTCTCTCCCGATCACATAAGAATGTTGGTCTAAAATACACCAAGGCTTTCAAGCCTAATATGGTTGATTATCCCAATGGGAGGATGGAAAAGGTCACTTAATGATGATCATAAGTCCAAGATGAGCACGAGATCAAAATCCCAAATACATCAAATCCAAGGAATCCCGAGCGATAACCAACTCAAATGGTTTATACGTCCGAAAGATAACTTGGCACATTCCATCCCCTTTTCAAATCACACCCACACACGAGAGCACAAACGTAAGCACAAAAATCGGATCTAGGAAGACTTGCCTTTGGCAAGGCTCCTTGGGTGAACGCCAAACGTTCTTCCCAAGGAGTAACTTAACCTCCAGACCCTATTCCTTTTTTTCAAAGTTTTGAGGAAATCAAAATGGCGTGGCGACTCCGTTTTTCAATAAACCGGATGTCTTCTAACTGAGGTGAAGCGGTGGCCCTATAATCAAAACACGATTCACATCCGCGATTTTGGGCCCACATTCACAGTTTGGCGACTCCGCTGGGGAACAAGTAAATGTTTCCAAACTTCTTTTTTAATAAGAAGCGTTGGAAACGTTTACGAGGGTTAGCCTTCCGCCGCGGATCCGTTTTTTGTGCTTACGCATTTTTTCCTTCTTTTTCATGCATCCTTTGCATTCTTCTTGAGGTTGTGCATACTCTGAAGTGATAAACAGGGAGCATTCTGAAGCTGAAAGGTGCCCAAAATGTTCGGGGAACAGCCTGGAAATGAAAAAAATTGGAACCTGGAAAACTGCTTGATCCAGCCGCACGGCTTGATCTGCCTGGATCATAGCCGGGCGGCTTCTTTTGGCAGTTCCACCAGGACACTTTCTGAGGTTAATCTGGCAGCTTTGGCAGCTTGGGGCTATTCAGTTCCAAGACTGACCGGGCTCCAGAAAATTTACGTGCTTACTTGCTGCATTTTCCCCCGTCCCGAAAAACATTCCTTTAAAACACATTTCTGAAAATCTCTGTTTTAACTCAAAAAGGAATATTTTTAGGAGGCCGCACACTACGCGCACCATATATATCCTGTACACTTTGCACGCACGTCCTTTTAACCAGGGATGGTTGTTCAGCTGCAATCACGGACAGTGTTACGACGCTCCTGGGCACTCACGGAATCATCCCAAACTCCCCATGGCAGCCAGTGTCGACCAATGCACTAGTCCGTGTCACACATTTTAAAACCGTGACTTTTTTAGTTGGTTTTTGGTCTAGACCGTGTCATATAGCCTGATTGTATACCCCCGTAAAGGTCAAACCCTAGCCCATATCGAAAGTCAAGATCTTTCGCGCAAGCGAAACTCTGCCGAAATTCCGCCAAGGAAAAATTGGCAGCATCTTGACTCCGGCATTGACTTCGACTTTGACCCGCACGGAATATGTGAGAGTCAAGCTCGAGTCCGTGCCAAAATCAAAAGATCTTTCGCACAAGCGAAGCTCTGTCGAAATTCCGCCAAGGAAAATTGGCAAGATCTTGACCCGACATTGACTTTGACTTTGACTCGCGCGAAGTATGCAACGACGCTCAATGTGATGCCTTTTCATTCGGATTTTATCGTACGACCCATGCCTATTATTTTCTTGGACAATGCCAAAGTCAAAACGTCTAGCGCGTAAGCGAAACTCTGCCGAAATTCAGTTAAGGCTGAAGACGAGACTTTTTCGGCATTGCCTTGACTATAATCCGCATCGCTCGTGTGTTGAAAGTTCCTATGATCCTCTAGACCTTAGGAGCGTTCTTCTCTCTTGGTCGGTAGGATCCGCGTGCCCTATAGGACCCTCGCCTGGGGCTGTCCACCCTGGGAGGTCGAAATACAGGTGGAAAACGAGGGGCTTATAGACGTAGTGACGGAACCCACTGATCCAGGATCTAGAGTAGTTGCGAAAAAAGGGCAACCCCCTTTTCCAACCAAATAGAAGTAAATAAAAGACACTGTTTTAAATAAAATGGAAGATTCTTAATTTGCATATTACTTGAGCCTTCAGCCTAAACACCTACCCCAGAGTCTAAACCTTGCCTATCCCTTTCCCGCAGTGAGAAAGAAGTGGGTGAGGATACCGGGTCAGCGGCTTGTCAGTGCAGAATTCTCAGATAGCTCTCCAGAATCGTCAGTTTTGTCAGCCCAGAGAGTCAGAATGGCAGATTTGACAGAGAACAGCAGTGGTTTGGGTAACCCGATGACTAGGGAGGAAGAGCTAGCCTTAGCCTTGGAAAACAATCGTAAGGTCCATGAGGAACAGCAAGCCATGCTTATCGATGCGCTCCGTCGCCATAGGGTTCAGATAGTGGTCGAATCCAATGGTTCCTTGGTCATGGTAGAAGATGAGACTCCAGAAACAGCAATTTCAGCCCCTCCATCCTATAACCAATGCCCCCCTCCATCCACATATGATCCCTTACCAAGGACTACCCCTTTTTAGTCCTTTCCAACATCCCAAGCCATCAGGGCTCCAACACCCCCACCACCTTAGATAAGACCCAGCTTCGTTCCCTACCAACAGAGAACAAATGCCACGGCCACCCTAGGTACTCAGTCTCTGCATTATCCCATGGGATTCACTCCCTCTCCTCAGTATGGGCCATCCCAGACGACCTCCAGACCCCAGAACCAATCCAGTGATCTCTTTAACCTCTGCCCTGCCACAACAGATCTTTCACCCCCGACCTTGCCAACAGGACCCTACAAGGCTCCTTACTCTTTTTCTTACCCCGGTAACTATGAACCCAACTCCTATGCCTCTGGCCTGCCTTATGGAAACACGGGACCAGGTCAAGTTTACACCTACTTCCCTTCTAAGGATCCCCAAGTCATGGTACCAGCTACCAATGTACCACCCACTATCCTGCCACCCAAGTCTGATAAACCTACTCCGGAATCGAGCAATCCAAAACCGTCGCCTGACCCCAACATGACCTGGTTGATGGAGCAAGTTAAGTCCATGCAAGAGAAGTTTGGGAAACTGAGCACCAAGAAAGCGGCATATCAGATCACTGATCCCAGCAAAATTGTCCCTCTTCCTCCAAAATTTCGGATGCCCGAGATTGAGAAGTTCAACGGCACAGACTGCCCTCGGACTCACATTGAAAGTTACCTTCTTGCTATGAGGGCCAAGGATTGTACGTATCAGCAAATGGCCGATCATTTTCAACTATCATTAAAGGGTTCAGCTCTTAGGTGGTTCCTACATGTGAAGCCAGAGGCCCGAGCCACATGGGACCAGATCAAGGAAACATTCATGGAAAAGTACAAAGCTAACTTGAATTGGGAAACCAGCAGGAATGACTTGCAAGGCACTTTGCAGCGCCCAGATGAACCAGTGGGTGAATTCTACAAGAGGTGGAATTGGAAACTTAGTGAAATGATGACCCCGTTGAATGAGGAGGAGGAACAGATGGAGATTTTCCAGTCCTATTTGAAGCCTCAGTTAAGGGTCCAGATCGGAAATTATTATTATCCTGATCTCCGGGCGATGGTAAATGCCGGCACTAAGTTTGAAAATGCCTTTAACATGGATCCAGTTGCAGGGACAGGCAACTCTTATCGGTACAGACCACCAACCTCAAATACCCCAGCCGTTGCCTAAAGGGAAAAGAAACGGTCGGTGCAGACAATTATATTCAGAATGAGATAATCGGACAAAGTTCAGGTCAAGCCACTGCGAAACCAAGGCCTCGTTTCTACACTGCTGAAGACTTTGGAATGCCGCTAGAGAAAGTGTTCAATGGCTTGGTAGCCGAAGGACTCATTAGACCTTTGGAGAATTGGAAACCCAAGAACCCTAATGTTAAAATGGACGAGTCCAAACATTGTCGCTTCCACAAGTACCATGGGCATACTACCGATGAATGTACTTACCTGAAGTTCCTGATCTCCCGTCTGATTGAAGAAGGCAAGCTTGAACCACCTCGGGGTCCTAATATAGTCAAGAATCCTTTTCCTGCCAATAATCGGGTAAATATGATTGAGTTTGGAGAAACAAATGCAGTAGGTTTCGGGAATCCAAAGATCACAGACATCCTAGAATTCAATGTTCCTTATGCTAAATTACAGGGAGAATGGAAAGATCTGATTGACGCCTCAGCCATGGAAGGGCAATTTTGCCCTATAATAGGAACCGACTTCGTTAATGTTGTCAAGGCTAGACCTCTCTTCGGTGATATTGAACCAGTGACCATAGTTAAGATTACTGAAGAAAGGCTCACTTACGAAGATTGCGAGATAGAAGTAAGCCAAGCTATGATGTTGGAAGTCTCCCCGGAGCCCTTCATCACTCACGATGAGAATAATGTGTTCATGATGGCTCTTCTGTTCAAGAAGATCAGTCCCAACCCCCTGTTTGGAAAAATGTGGAAAGAAGAATGAATGAACCAGAAGACTTTGATGACGGAGAAAGCTGTCTCTCAGATGCCGAAAGTGCAACTGGTCCCGTTACCCCAGAGATGTGATCAAATTCGAAGAGGAAATTGCACCAGATCAGCCGAACATCTCCTATGGGAATGATGTCAACTGAGGCAGTAAAGGTTTGAAGGATGCACAGCAGGATGGGACCGTCGACAAAATTGCTTCTCCCCAGGGCAGCAGTAGCAAAAAGTAACCCCCCTGTCCAACCCAGTCAAACACTTCGGTCAATAAGTAGTGTAGGGTCAAGAGTCGCTAGGGTCAAGAGTCGTTCGAGTCAGGCTGAAGGCCTCACGCCTGAAGATTATGAATATGTAGCCAATGTTATCTTCCCTTTCGCTTTGAATGAAATGATAGATCTTTCTGAGTATCCCCTTATAGCCAACTTAACAAATGATAAATTAACTAATAACTTAACAACAGTTAATAATGATTCATTTAAACAAGATGCAAACACACTAAATGAACAATACATTAAAGAAATTTTTAAGCAGGTTACCGATAAAGAGGAAAACCGGGCCCAAGCTGCCGAGGAGGTTTTAACAAGTGTTAACTTGGGTACTGTCGAGGAACCTAAAGAGACACAGATTGGGAACTTCTTTCAAGGGGCTGAATGGGACAGACTGGTCAATCTGCTCAGAGAATACATGGACGTGTTCGCATGGTCGTATAAGGACATGCCGGGGATGGATAGCTCTATTGTGGAGCACAAGATCCCTCTGGCACCAGATGCCAAGCCAGTAAAACAGAAGCTAAGAAAGATTAAGCCAGAGTGGTCTCTACAGGTCAAAGAAGAGATTGAGAAGCTACTGCGGGTAGGATTCATCAGGGTCATTGAATACCCGACATGGTTATCAAATATCGTGACTTCCTCATCATTGTCGAGGTGCCCTTCATCTGGATAGGGCAGGCTTTCCCTCCTTTCGTTATAAATAATGTTATGGCTGGATTCAGAATTCCAGAATTCCATTTTGTACTCTAGTCTCCCCTCCTATTATTGTAGAGGACCTTACGACATGTGTAAGGCCTCCCCCTTAGTTTTTTCCTTATTGGTGGTTGAGGTTGTCATATCCCCCACCATGTTTGTATTGTTTTCCTTCATTAATAAAATCTAGGGAGGTACTGTCCTCTTTTCGCTAAAAAAAAACATCGTGACTGTGACTAAGGCCAATGGGAAGGTGCGCTGCTGTATAGATTTCTGGGATCTGAACAAGGCCAGTCCTAAGGACGACTATCCGTTGCCAAACATAGACATTCTGGTGGACGGCACCGCCAACTACGAAGTCAAATCCTTCATTGATGGCTTTGCTGGCTACAACCAGATCAAGATGGCCGAGGAGGACCAAGAAAAGACAGCCTTCACCACACCATGGGGGACGTACTGCTACACGGTGATGCCTTTCGGGCTTAAGAATGCCGAGGCTACGTATCAAAGGGCAGCGACTGCACTCTTTCACGACATGATCCACAAAGAAATTGAGGTCTATGTAGATGACATGATAATCCATTCCAAAGGTGTGGATGGACAGCACTTTGTTGACCTGCAAAATTTCTTTGAGCGGCTGAGACAACATTCCATGAGACTGAGCCCTGCAAAATGCACCTTTGGAGTGACAAGGGGAAAAGTGCTTGGGTATATGGTCACAGAATGAGGCATTGAAGTAGATCCCCGAAAGATCAAAGCCATTATGGATATGAGGCCGCCTCGAACTCAGACAGAGGTCAAAAGCTTTATGGGCAAGTTACAGTACATCAGCCGTTTTGTCAACCAGCTGACTACCATGTGCGAGCCCATCTTCAAGCTCATGAAGAAAAATGCGAACACAGAATGGAATGAGGAATTCCAGGATGCCTTTGACCAAATCAAGGTATACCTAGTACACCCCCGGTGCTATGCCCCCCACATGGACAGAAACTTCTTCTGCTCTATCTCACTATCATTGATACGGCAGTTGGGGCTATGATGGCTCAGGAAAAGAAGGACTCTCGGGTAGAAAATGCCATTTACTTTGTCAGTCGGAAGCTGCAAGGGAGAGTGCTCAATTACTCAGCGTGCGAAAAGACTTGTGCAGGACTGGTCTAGGTAGTCGATAAGCTGAAGCATTATATGCAGGCCCACTCTGTGAACTAGGTCTCAAAAATGGACCCCATCAAGTACATCTTCGACAAGCCTTCCCTTTTAATGCGTCTAGCAAAGTGGTCGTTCTTCCTGGCCGAGTATGACATCAACTATGTGATGAGAAAGGCAATCAAGGGTCAAGCGCTGTCAGACCATGTGGCAAACTTCCCTAGCAATGAGGACCGAGGGCTTGAACCCCAGTTTCCGGATGAAGGGATCTTCGTAGTTGAGCCTGAGAACCGATGGCAGCTTTTCTTTGATGGGGCTTCTAACAAAAGGGGAAATGGCATAGGAATGCTACCGGTCGACCCGAAAGATGAGCACACGCCAATAGCCATCAAGTTGAACTTTCCTGTCATGAACAATGCTGCAGAGTATGAAGCTTGTATCACTGGTTTAGAGGCTGCCTTAGAAAGAAATGTCAAGGAACTCGAGGTCTATAGAGACTCAGCCCTGATCATCAACCAGGTCTCCAATAAGTGGAAGACTCTGGATCCTAATCTTCAGAAGTATCATGCCTACATGGAAGAATTGACTGAGCAGTTCAGAGAAGTGACCTTCCATTACCTGTCGAGAGACAAGAACAGATTTGCAGATGCCTTAGCTACTCTAGCCTCATTGGTAGAGAACCCCGAGGGAAAGGCAATAAAACCATTCAGAGTGGGTAGAAGAGAAGCCCCGGCTTTCTGTTGCGAAATAGACTTGAGACCTGAGCCTGTCAAGGAACCTTGGTACAGTCAGATTTACCAGTTCCTCAAAGATGGGGAGTCAGCTTTTAGAGATGAAGAAGGTAGACCAAGGGAAGGCATCAAAGCCAAAAGCTTGCAAGCCTTGAAGCGGTTGGCCTCTCACTATGTCATCCTAGGCAGCAATCTATACAAGAAATGGTACCAAGGACCACTCCTCTTATGTGTCACCAAAGAAAGGGCAAGATAGCTAATGAGTGAAGTCCATAATGGTCCCTGCGATCCTCATATAAATGCCAGAGCATTGATGCAAGTAATCCTCAGAATGGGCTACTACTGGATTTCCATGGAAACAGACTGTGTCTAGCATGTCCGAGAGTGTGACAAATACCAATGGTTTGCCAACCTTAATCATCTTTCGCCTCACGACTTGTACTGCATGACGACTCCTTGGTCGTTTGCAACTTGGGGCATTGACGTGATAGGGAAGATAACCCCGGCAGGAAGCAATTGGCATGAATTTGTGTTAGTGGCAGTGGACTACTTCACGAAATGGGTAGAGGCAAAGTCCTATAAGGTCCTCACTTCCAAGAAAGTGGCCCAGTTTGTCAAAGAAAACATCATGTGTAGATATGGGGTGCCCAATGAGATCATTTCAGATAACGGGTCGCACTTTGAAGGGGACTGCGGTAGACTGCTGTCAGAATTCAGAGTCACTCGCCAAAAATCATCCCCGTACAGGCCTCAGACCAATGGAGTAGTAGAAGCTACTAATAAGACACTCGAGAGAATTATCCGGAAAATGGCCACCCGCGGTCGTGACTGGCCCAAAAAGCTGTATCTGGCACTCTGGGGCTACAGGACATCTGTTAGAACAGCCACGGGAGAAACCCCTTTTGCCCTGACCTACGGGATGGAAGCGGTGCTGCCAGTAGATTTGGAAATCCCGTCATTAAGGGTCCTCTTGGAAAACAATGTCAATGAAGGAGAATGGTTACGCAGCCGGCATGATGAATTGGCCCTACTTGATGAAAGGAGGCTAAAAGCCATGGAACACACCCGAGGCTACCAGAGGTGAATGGCCAGGGCATTCGACAAAAAGGTCAAGGCCAGAGATATCAAAGAGGGTGACTTAGTACTGAAAGTAAAGCCCCCTACTAGAGACAACCCTCTGGGAAAGTGGGAACCCGTTTGGATTGGCCCGTATGTGGTGCAGAAGATACTATCGGGAGGAGCAATGAAGCTTGCGGACCTGGACGACAATCCCTTTGTTCATCCAGTCAACGGTGACAAACTTCGCCGGTACTATGTCTAAAATATATATATATATATATATATATATATATATATATATATATATATATATATATATATAGTGCTAAAAGAGTAATGCCCAGCTAGGCTGAAAACCTTAAAAAGGGCGGTCTAGGCAGAAGACAGGGTCGCACATAAACAAATATAATAGTGCAAAAAGAGTAATACCCAGCTAGGCTGAAAACCCAAAAAAGCGGTCTAGGCAGAAAACAGGGTTGCACATAAAAAAAAACAACAAAAATCCCAATAGTTCACCAGAATGAACTACGAAGACCTGAGCCCCTTAGTCTTTCTTGTAAAAGGGGAACGTAGGCAGCCAGAAATGGTTCGGTCTAAACAATAAATAAGACATTCAAAGTTTTCCTGAAATGTGTCTCATAATTTCTAAGATAAATATCTTTGTTATTTACAAGTCAAAAACTTCTTGATGAGTTCAAGCACGGTCTACTCTTTTTTTTTTCTTTTTCTTTTAAAAAGAAGGGGATCAACACATTTCACCGCTCCCCCCTTGATGCACTTCACAGAGGCGCCTAGCTATGCTAGGGAGGGCAATGTCATTCCCTCTAACCACTGGTGGGGGAATCGAACCCATGACCTCCAGGTTGGAAGCCATGAACTCTAACCTGCTACAAAGACTAAAACATACAAAAAAAAGACCTAATTAACTAATGTGTTTGCAAAAGGCAATAACTAGGTACTCGGAATAGGTCTCTCAGTTGTCCTCAACGGAGTCTTTCTTGCCTTTCTTTCCTTTACCTTGACCTCACCGAGTGTTCTTCCTCTTCTTATCGATGATGTCGGTCTCCCTCATCCCAATCTCAGGAATCCTCACCGGAGCCTCCACCAAGCATGTGTCGATAAGTGCCTTCTCTACCCTGACACGAGTCCGTACCTCCTCCCTCTGAGCCTCAGTAAGAGGAGAGACCTCCGATAGTCTCTTATATCGGGCTTCCATATCCTTAATAAGATCGCCTGACTGGTTATGGCAGCTAGCCTTGGCCTCAGTCTCCCTCAGAGTCCTGCTCGAGTCGCAGTCAGCACCCAATAAGGCCCGACGCCTCTCTCCCAAAATGATCTGAGTCGCCCCCATTTCCCTCTCGTACCAGTCTAAGTAAACTGTGGTCAGTATGGTACTCTTCCTACTCTTAAGGATGGACCTGGGTGGAAAAGCGGCGTATGTCCATGCCCTCGAGAAAAGTGAAAAGTTGGCTGGATCCCTCATGTCATAAGACACCACCTCCATGGTACTGATGTCCTCCCAATCGTCTAAAGGCTCCTGCAAGATCCCAAACTACCTAGACACTAAGCAGGGGATGTAGAAAGATGACCAAGAAAGCCCCGAAACCCTCACTACATAGGACTCCTGAAACATCCTCTGAGTCTGCAACCTCCAATGAGGCACCCACCAGTGAATGTCCGAGGTGGACAACCTAGCCATCATCAGATCCCAGCTACCCTAATCCTGCTGCCTAGGTGCACCCCTCCGGGAAATCACCCAAGGGCACTGAGTAGGCGAAGCCCCCGGCAAAGCCCCAAGCCTCTCCTACAACCATAAAGTTAGCACAGCTGGGCTCCCTGACCTCATGAAATGGTCCCCCCTAGCCATCCTATCGATGCCGTGCAGTGTCTCCCCCAGAATCAGTGGAATAATATCTTTCCCAGCCCTGCAGTCTCTGACCATGTCCAAAAGGCCACTATGGCAGACCCCGAAAGACTCGACAGTAAATAGAAAGGAGAACACGCAGAGGATAAAGGAATCCATAGCCACTGTGGTCGCAGCCGTATCTGGAGACCAAACCTGCTTGGGATATCAGAAATGTCAATCCTGTCAGGGGCTATCATCATCCCCTCGGCTTCTTCTGGAGAAATTCGCAGAAAAGATGCCAACTTTACGGTCACCGGTACATCCCCGGTCAAAGGAATCGAGATGGCTTCAATTTCTGGACCCCCAATTAATGCCCGGAAGTCTTCAAAGGTTGGGATGAGTTCATTGTAAGAAAAGCAGTAAACGTGTCTCCAGACGTCCCAAAACCTCGCTGCTGCTCTCAAAAGGTCCCAATCTGGCGGGAGATCCTTCAAATGCCATAAAGACTTGATCTTGAAGGCGTTGTCGAACAACCCCTTATGAGATTGAAAGTTGCATTCCCCTTTTGCAATCGGACTGATTTCTCCATTGGCTGTGATCGAACTTGATGATTTTTGGTCAAAAATATGCTTTGGGATCAGTTGGGACAAGTTTAGGGTGAAAATGAAATGAAAAGGCCCTTCCTTGATTTTATTTGAAAAAAAAATCAGTTCAGACAAGGTTCCAAGCCGCACGACTTCTTTTGCCCAGGACCAGGCCGGACGGCCTCATTCGCTTCTGCAGAAAAAAAATCTGCAGCAGCCAAAGCTGCTGCCCAAGTGGAGTTCTCACCCCACTTTCTCAAAAAAACCTGCATAAAAACATGCCCAAGAACCATTCATGCATTCACATATCATCATAAACCATTCCGGCTCTATTTCCGCCCCATTTCCAAGCAAAAAAGCTGCCCCGAGGCTCAAGTAATGTGCAAAATCATAAATCATTAATAAGAAAAGCAAACAAAAGATCATTACATTGTTTTCGCCTCCTTGGCACCCAAATAAAGCAATAAAAATAACAAATTGTGCATAATTTTGTTTATTGTTTCTCTTTTCCTCTCCTAGTTCAACCCTAAGGAATCCTAAGCCTCCGATTCATCATCATCGCTGCTCAGCTCATAGAGCTCAGGATCCCTAAGCAAATCTTCAGAATCACTCACGTCAGATAGGTGGACAGCCACGTGCTCATACTCCGCCAGCTGCTCCAAAATGTCCGTGTTAGGCCCCCGCCCCTGAGGCACGACACTGGTGGACGATGAGTGGTACCCTGAGGCCGAGGATATAGAGGCCGTGCTCCCAACGTGCCTCCTCTTGCGCTCGGGCTCCCGCGCATTCCCTGCAGCCCTTGAAGCATAGGCCAGCTTCCCGAGTTGACCGACTGACGGGGAGAGGTCCTCTTTTGCAGACTCGCAGGGAGGAGATCCGAGCCGAAGCACGGGCGAATGAAGCCCTGAGAGCTGCTGGATTGTTTGACTCTACGGGGAGGACCCCTGATCTCGGATTGAGAGACGCAGAGTTGGTTCACGTGGAGCGAAAGAAGACTCGCCGGGGACGAGGGAAGAAAGGAAAGAATGGCGAGGGGACAAGCGCAGACGGCGCGGAATGACCTCCTAGGTATCCATTCATTGCATTGCAAACACATTATTTGTTAAATGTATTAAGCTTTCTTTTAGCATGTTGTGAACTTGAGAGTAGACCGTGCTTGAACTCATTAAGAAGTATTGTAACCGTTAGTGATTTGTGATTTACTTTTAAAGCTTTGTTGAGACGCAAGATCTCTTGTTTGCCTTTGTGTCTTTTGTGAACCTTGGCGGCGTCTGTTGCATTGGTGGACTGAAGCGGCCTGGGCCATGACGGCAATCCCCTTTGCTTAGGCTTTGTGCTTGGCTGAGAGGTTGAATGATCCCCTGACAAGTCGTTTTTGACGGTCATTTCCGTAGCTTCCTTGCCCTTTGTTGGCGTCGGGCTCTTGACCTCAATTTCGCAGCTTCTGCTTGAGCTTCTTTTATTTTTGTTTTTTTTGTGAGCCCTTGCTCGAGCTCTCTCTTTTTTTTTTTTGAAGCGCGTGAAGGCGAAGACCAGCCCCTGGCTTGGAAGCAGACATGAGTCAGTCGTTTGACGTTGAGTGACCTCCGGATGTCCTTTGATGTTGCCGCCGTCGTTTGACTTGGTCAAGGTGACGTTGGGGCGTGTTCTTGAAAAGTGCGTAGCTTGATGGAGGTCTTGATTGACATTCAAACTTTTGACTTTTTTGTGTATTTTTAAACCGGACCAATTAAGGTTGCCTACGTTCCCTGGACTAGAGGGCTCAGTCTGCGTAGTTCGACACTACATGGAGTGCCAAGAGATGCACGGTTGTTCTTCTTCGTGCAAAGTATCTACGAAGTTTGCTTCCGTTGACTCGGATTCATGAAGGGATTGCCGTCTAGGTCCTGGGCTTCATGGCACCTCCGGAGAAGATCTTTTGAACCACGAAAGGGCCGATCCATGTGGGTTCCCATTTTCCCAGTGGGTTGGTTCGAGTGGGAGGCTTTTCTTTTAGTACAAGGTCGCCTTCCCTGATGTCTCGGGACTTGACTTTCTTGTCGAAAGCTCTAGCCATCCTGCTTTGATAGGCTCGGACGTGTTCCATGGCCTTTAGTCGTCGCTCGTCTAGCAGAGCCAATTCATCATGTCGGCTTCGTAGCCATTCAACTTCGTTGATGTCATTTTCCAGCAGCACTCGGAGTGAGGGAATTTCCAGTTCTATGGGAAAGACTGCTTCCATCCCGTATGTCAGGGCGAATGGGGTTTCTCCCGTGGCTGTTCTGACTGATGTGCGGTAGCCCCAAAGTGCAAGGTGCATCTTCTCGGGCCAATCTCGTCCTCGGGTGGTCATTTTTCGGATGATCCGTTCGAGGGTTTTGTTTGCTGCTTCCACGGCACCGTTTGTTTGTGGCCGATAGGGAGAGGATTTGTGGCGTGTGATTTTGAATTCAGCCAGCAGTCTGTCGAATTCCCCCTCGAAGTGTGAGCCATTATCTGATATGACCTCATTTGGGATGCCGTATCGGCAGATGATGCTTTCCTTGAGGAAATGCGCGACCTTCTTGGAGGTGAGTACCTTGTAGGACTTGGCTTCGACCCATTTGGTGAAGTAGTCGATGGCTACTAAGATGAACTTCGTGGCCAGATTCTTTGCTGGCGGAGCGATTTTCCCGATGACGTCAATTCCCCAGTGGCAAATGGCGGGGTGTAGTCATGCAAGGTAGAGGCCGTGGGGCGCGGATGATTGAGGTTGGAGAACCGTTGACACTTGTCGCGGCTTCGGACAAAGTGGATGCACCGCCTCCATGGAGATCCGGGAGTAGCCCATCCACGAGAATGATTTGCATCAGGGCTCTGGCGATCATGTGGGGACCGCAAGCCCCATTGTGGACTTCGTTCATGAACTTCTTTGCTTCTTCCTGGCTGATGCAGCGTAGGAGTGGTCCATGGTAGCGTTTCTTGTATAGCATGTCCCCGAGGATGACGAAGTGAGAGGCAAGGCATTTTAGGGCCATGATGCTCTTGGTTTTGACCCCTTCTCTGTGTTGACCTTCCTCATTCAGGAAGGTGGTTTCCCCGTTCTTGAGGTATTGGAAGATCTGGTTATACCATGGCTCATTGATGGGCTTAAGTTCTGGTTCGATCTCACAACATTAGTGAAATAGCCCGGATCCGAGAGGCAGCGCGTTCGCGCCCCGGCATCTGGCATTTTCGTCCCCCGCCTCGCGGCGGTTCGTTTTTCGTTTCGTTGGAGGTGTCTCGCCGTTTGTTTTCGCATTTGTAGAGTCGCCACGCCGTTTTTATTAAGCCCAAAACATTGAAAAAGGGCATCAGTTTAAAGATAATTTTAAACTGTTTTTGTGTGATGAGATTTTGAGTTCGGAGGTCAGATGACTCCTCGGGAAGAGAATATTAGAATATTAGAGCTCACCCGAGTAGCCTCGTAAAACGAGTCTTTCGGATACCCCTAATATCCTTTAAATGTTGTGTGTGTGTGTGTGTGCTTTTTAAAAATGCATGCTGTATCGGATGTCTACATTGTATGCTATGTATGGAAATGTATTGAAATAGTAATGGAAGGAAGCCTTACCAATGTTGGTTTGTGTCTGTCTTCCGCTGGGGAATAGTGTTTGAGGTCGGAGTAGCGTTCCGGTGCGGATCGGGATTGCTTCGGGAGATGCCGGTTGTCTAGACGAGTTTCGGCGTGAGTTGAGGTTGCGAGGCTGCGTTCGGGCGAGAGGTTCGGCGTGCGTGGGGATCGTCGGGATCACTCGGGCGAGAGGTTCGGCGTGCGTTGTGGTGGCGGAGTCACTCTGGGCAGAGTTTCGGCGTGGTTTGGGATCGCCGGTTTGACTCGGAAAGAGCCGGACACCGTGGAAAGACTGTGCAAGGCCTCGGAGTACCACGAGGGGCCTCGAGTACCTCGAGAGTGCCTCGGGGCAGCGCGGAGCGTCTCGGGAGCGCTCGGGGAGGCTTCAGAGAACTACGAGGGGGCTCGGAAGGCCTCGGAAGGATCCGAAAGGGGCCGGGAATGCCTCGAAAGGACTTAGAGGGAAGCCGAAGGCCTAGGGAGGAAGAGAGAAGTGGGAGGTACGTGAAAATGAGGAGGGGGAGCCCTCTATTTATAGTGCCGATTAGGTGCAAAGAGGTCCGTACGGACCTCCCCGGTAATCCAGTATTTTGGTTTTCCTCGATTTGAGGGAATGCGTGATGATGGAGGAATATTTGCAATTATGGTGTCCCACGAGCAATAAGGTCCGTACGGACCATCTTGCATGCAAAGAGGTCCGTACGGACCAACTAAGCATGTGGGTAATCATTTCTTCCGGGATTTGAGGGAATATTGTGGACTTTAAGGAGATTCAGTAATTATGACAACAAAGAGGTCCGTACGGACCAATATTGCTTTCCCAATTTCACGAAAATTCCCGAAAGGTCCTTTTGTCCCTTTTTATCCCAGAAAGGCTCCTCCCTTGGTTTGGTTGGGGTTTAGAGAGGGTTTTGAGTGAGAGGGGTCGTCGAGACTGTGTTGATGAGTCTGCGGTGTTTCCCGTGTGTTTGAAAGGGTGTGATCCAGATTGGGGTACTTACAGAAGCCCCTCGACGACGTCACTTATGAAAGAAGTGGGGTCGCCGATAAGATAAGGAGTCCTAACTGGATCGCGTCTTTGGGAGATAATGTGACCGGGAGGTAAGTGTGAGGACGTGGGGGTGTCCTATTGTGTGACCGTTTAGGCCGCAGGGCCGGACCCCGTGATAGGATTCCTACGTATCCCACACGGCGGGAATCAAGCCCGGTCGTAGTTCGGGTGTGGGGTGAGTGTTTTGTGAATGCGGGCGTGGTGGTGCCCTGAAGTGTCGTGTGACCTCCGAGGTCGGTGGGTAAGGACGTGGTGGTGTCTGGGTGACCGCATAGGTCGATGGCCGGGACCTGTGATAGGATTCCTACGTATCCCCGGCGGGAATCAAGCACGGGTCGTAGTTCGAGGTCGTGAAATGCGGTGAGTGCGGGCGTGGTGGTGCCCTGAAGTGTGGGTGACCGCCGAGGTCAATTGTGAGGACGTGGTGGTGTCTGGGATGGAAATTTTACGATTTTCCGAATCGGGTGGTTTAAGGCCTTCCGGGCCGGGGATAGTGATTTGGGAGGTTTATACGGTCTTCCGGACCGAGTGGTTTAAAGCCTTAGGGCTAAAGATAGTATGAAGACTTGAGTCGTCTTACGGCTGCGGTTGCCATGCGTGAGGGACTTTGAATCGTCTTCCGTCGCGGTTTGCCATGCGTGAGGACTTTGAATCGTCTTCTGGCTGAGGTTGGTGCCACGCTGGAGGACTTTGAATCGTCTTCTGGCGGCAGTTGATGTTATGCGCGAGGACTTTGAATCGTCTTCTAGCCGCATTTGATGTTATGCACGAGGACTTTGAATCGTCTTCTAGCCGCAGTTGATGTAATGCGCGAGGACTTTGAATCGTCTTCTAGCCGCATTTGTGGAGGCGTGGCTGCCTTGTGCTTTGATAGCGAGAGGCGTAGATGCCTTTGTGTTGTTGCATGTTGAGTAGAAGGTTGGACTTACGATGACTGCCGGTGCTTGCGTTGCCGTTGAAGTGGGCAAGGATGACGGCCGGTGATTGCTTCACCATTTGGCATTTTGGAGGCGCTTCGTGCCTTGGGACTTGTACTCGGAGGTGTTGGCTCCTTTTTGTGCTTGTTTTGCCATTTGAGTGGGCAGGGATGCTGGCTGGTGAATTGCTTCACCATTTGGCGTTTTGGAGGCGTTTCGTGCCTTGGGATTTGTACTCGGAGGTGTTGGCTCCTTCTTGCGCTTGTTTTGCCGTTGAGTGGGCAAGGATGATGGCAGCCTTTGGGGATATGCGGTCTTGTACGACTTCCCTTTGACTTGTTGGGAGGAGCTCGGGCTTACTTTGATGGCCGGTGTTTGCGTTGCCGTTGAAGTGGGCGAGGTTCGGGCTTACACCGATACGCTGCTTGAATTGTGCTGGGGATGCGTGACCTTGTAGGGGCCCTTTTCTGTTGGGAGGATGACTTCGGACCTCTTTTGAGGGCCAGTGGTTGAGTTGTCGTTGAGCGTTTGGAGGCGTCTTGTGCCTTGATATTCGTGCTGGGAGGTGTTGGCTCCTTCTGGAATTGCCGTTTGAGCGGGCGGTGGTTGAATTGCCGTTGAAGTGGGCGAGGTTTGGGCTTACGTTGACGGCCGGTGGTTGAATTGCCGTTGAAGTGGGCGAGGACCGGTCTTATGCTGACGGCCGGGGATTGAATTGCCGTTGAAGTGGGCGAGGATCGGGCTTACGCTGACTTTCGGTGGTTGAATTGCCGTTGAAGTGGGCGAGGACCGGTCTTACACTGACGGCCGGTGGTTGAATTGCCGTTGGAGTGGGCGAGGACCGGTCTTACGTTGACGGCCGGTGGTTGAATTGCCGTTGGAGTGGGCGAAGACCGGTCTTACACTGACGGCCGGTGGTTGAATTGCCGTTGAAGTGGGCGAGGACCGGTCTTACACTGACGGCCGGGGATTGAATTGCCGTTGGAGTGGGCGAGGACCGGTCTTACGTTGACGGCCGGTGGTTGAATTGCCGTTGAAGTGGGCGAGGACCGGTCTTACACTGACGGCCGTGGTTGAATTGCCGTTGGAGTGGGCGAGAGCTCGGGCTTACGCCGACCGGCCGGATTGAATTGCCGTTTGAAGTGGGCGAGGACCGGTCTTACGTTGACGGCCTGGTGTTTGAATTGCCGTTGAAGTGGGCGAGGACCGCCTCAGTATTGACGGCCGGTGGTTGAATTGCCGTTAGAGTGGGCGAGGACCGGTCTTACACTGACGGCCGGTGGTTGAATTGCCGTTGAAGTGGGCGAGGACCGGTCTTACACTGACGGCCGGGGATTGAATTGCCGTTGAAGTGGGCGAGGACCGGTCTTACGCTGACGGCCGGGGATTGAATTGAAGGGTTAGGGCCCATTACGCACTTGGATTTGCCGGAAAAGGCCTTAGGACGGCCGGGGCAAAGATTATAAGGGCAGGAAAGTAATTTGGTCACCCCTTGCAAAGAGGTCCGTACGGACCAACCTGGCTGCAAAGAGGTCCGTACGGACCACCTTGGTTTTTTGCAGTTCCCAGGTTTTGACCAGGTTTAAATGCCGAGGCATCCCCTTCATTTCCCATTTCCAGTTCGTGAACCAGGCGAGAGAGAGAGAGAAAAAATCCTCCATTGTTAACCAAAATCAACAATTTTTGCTTGAATTGCTTGCCATGGTGAAGGATCTCGAAGGAGTCGTCGTCAACGCATCAGCCAAGAGGTGGTCGAGCAACGGATAGAGCTTCAAAGAAATTGGATCTCGTTCGTTCCATCTTCGAAGAACCGGATGTCTTGTATCCGAATCCGAGGTGCACAATCGTCGTTCTAGGAACGTCGGGGAGGTAAGAAAACTGCTCCGTTTTGATTCCTCGCTCGAATTTTTGAATGCTAGAACTAGGTTTTAGTTTTTCGCATTTTTGAATTTTTGTTATTTTATTATTATTTTTTTATGCCTTTTTGTGAAATTCTTGATGAATTGTTGAAAATGGACATGTAAAAATTGTGGGTATGTGTATTTTGTGCAGAAATGTGTAGATTAGCTCTTATTTGTGAAAATAAAGTGCCTCTCTAATGAAATGCATGCTTTGGTGTTTTGTACCGTATGCTATTTATGTATGTACATTATGAGAAAAATTATCGTGTAGTGATAATTTTTGTGAAAAAAATGTGACATGTGCCGTGTTTTGTGACGGGTTTTGTCTGAAAGTACGTGCCGTGTAAGGACGGATTTTTTGAAAAATGTGTTATGCATATGTGTCGTGCCGTGTGTGCCATGTTTTTGGGTGACGGACTTTGTGGGGAAAATATGTGCAATATGTGCCGTGTTTTTGTGACGGGTTATATGTGCCTTTGCCGTGTTGGAACGGACTTTTTTTTTTGAAAATGTGTCGTGTAGGGCTTAATCCCCTTTTTTTTTTTTTTTTTGAGAAAAATGTGTACAGTGTGTGCCGTGTTTTTGTGACGGGCTGCATGGGAAAAATTATAATGTATGTGAAAATTATGTGCAATGTGTGCCGTGTTTTGTGACGGGTTATTTGTAAAAAATATGTGCAATGTGTGCCGTGTTTTGTGACGGGTTATTTTCATGGCTTTCCGTGTTGGGACGGATTTTTGTGCCTTTTGTTTTATATTAAGTACTGTGATTGACGTACCTTTGTTGTGTTTACCTGCAGGATGCGGGGCTTATGGCCGGGAAGGCCAAGAGGATGAAGACTCGGGGATCGCTCGAGGCTGTTGTTGAGCCGTGCGACGGATGCACGATATTTCCGTGGACGGTAGGCCGAGTCCCCTGAGGCCGGTCTACGCTTACGGCCCGGGTGTGTTCGTTGAGAACACTGGCCGGGGTTTCGACACGAGGAAGAACAAGAGCCTCTTCCTTGGCCTTTCGAGTGCGGTGGGATACCACCCACACCTTCCATCTGAGCTGGGGAGAGGTGACGGTGACGCCGACCGACTTTGCTGCGATCACCGGGCTTTCCTTCAAAGGAGGGCCGGTACGGTGGAGAGATATGATCTCTGATGTGGTGTTGACCGAGCTGCTGGGCTTTGAGCC
The DNA here is from genome assembly GCA_022495995.1 of Adenophora triphylla var. japonica. Classification (NCBI taxonomy): domain Eukaryota; kingdom Viridiplantae; phylum Streptophyta; class Magnoliopsida; order Asterales; family Campanulaceae; genus Adenophora; species Adenophora triphylla. The sequence continues at coordinate 156,071 of JAFEMH010004293.1, read as the reverse complement.
TCGTCCTCGCAGGGGCCTGGGCATGTTGTATAGTGATGTGGAGCTGAAGATCACGGCCAGCATTGGGGCCTATGTTCGGGGGACCGGCCAGGTGACGGCGGAGCAGTTGGCGCGCTCCTTTTTGTGGTATGCACTGTCCGAGACTTTGTTCTCGAACCACGCGACCGCGGCTCCCTTTGCTCTGCTGGAGAGCTTGATTGACCTGGATAGGGTCTGTGATATTGCTTGGGGCGAGGCAGGCTTGGCCGAGCTCTACTTCTCCTTGGACCGGTTTAGCCGGGTGTGGCCGCCCGTTGGCTGTTTTGACTTTGCTTTGGAGGTATGAGTTTATTGTCGTTTTTTTGATTTAGCAACTTGTCGTTTCTCCGTTTTTCTTTTGCACTGAGCCCTTCTGTTTTTTTCACGGGTGTGGTTCTATGAGGTTTTCCGGTGCTTCCCGTGGGATAGAGATCCTGGCATTGTTTGTGTACCCTGCTATATCTTTGGGGGCTCGCACGGCGAGGAAGAGGAGGACCAGCAGGGGGAAGCTCACCATCGCCACGGGGATGTGCAGGAGCGTCCTGGAGAGGAGTAGCCGGAGGGGTTCGTTTTGTTCCCGTGGGCTCGGTATGAGGGTGATGAGTTCGAGGGGGCTCCCGAGGTGGCCAGCAGCGAAGGAGATGCTGCGGGGGCTTGACTGCGATGTTATGTATCCTGGGAGCGGGTCTTCCGGCAAAGATGGCCCCGGTGTGTGCTTCCCGTGGCTCCGAGGGACCCTCCTTTTGGGATGCTTGATTCCCGGGACATGGATGTGCTTGACTTTGAGAGGTACCTTGGCGGTGTGTGGCGCCGAGGAGTTCATCTTGTATGGAGAGGAGTACGGGGCCTTCGTGAGGAGGAAGCCGAGGACGCCGCGAGTACCGGCGAGGGAGAGAGAGGCCGGCCCGCAGCTCCCCTGCAGGTTTCGATGCCGGGGCCGGATTTCACGTATGTCCGGGGACGGATCGAGAGGAGGGTGTCATGCCCGTTCCTCGAGCAGCTCCCCGCCGCATACAGAGTGGATCCCGATAGATCGGTGAGTGTCTTGACTCTTTTCCATCTTGGCATCTTTTACGCATTTTCTCTCTTTGTTGTTGAGTATAACCGTATTCTTGAGCGTTTCCTTGGCTTCTTGTTGAGTGCGAGGTCCGGGAGAGCCTATGATATGCTTTGACTCGCCGATTATGTGGCGATGAGGTCGTTTGCGAAGAAGATGGCGTCGAAGATATCTTGCCGGTCTTCGCGACGCGTGCCGGCGTACGAGCCTATGCCTTCGAGGCATTCTCCCAGACGTTCCTCCGCCTAGAGCCGAGCCGGAGCCGCAGCAGGAGGGACCTTCGAGGGGCGGCATAGCATGGATGCGGGACATCTTACTGAGGCTCGAGGCGCAGACCACTTTACAGATTCTTCCCTCGGCGGGATGCACGAGGTGAGGAGTTCGTCGAGCCTTCCCTTCTTCGATCCTTTCGCCGGATTTGATCCTTCGGATTATTTTAGAGTGGCGGCCTCGGCGGGGCTCGGTACTCGATGACGAGGACGTGACGGGCGAGTTCACAGTGGATGCCCGACTTCTCTCACGGGAGGACCTTGGCGAGGATGATGATGCCGAGGAGTCTGATTAGTATTCATTTGCTTTCCCTCTTTTCATATCCCTCTCTTTTTTTGTTTAGCAACAGAGACATTTATGGGTACCGTAATAAAACACTTGTATTTGCATGGCAAAAAGTATTCCATTTTAAGATGTAATGTCATTTTTGTGATTCCAGGATTTTGTCCTAGAAATTGTTGCTATTATTATTATATTTTGTACATGCCACGTGGTGAGAGTGTGTTTGTGGGTAGTGTATGTTTCTTAGGGAATGGCTTTGGCAGATGTTTGGGCGGTTTGGAGCAAGGTCTGCGAGGACGGTGGCCGTTGTCTTGTTTCTTTGGGAAATGGGTTCTTTTTGCAAGGAGGTCCGTACGGACATACTTAGCATGCAAAGAGGTCCGTACGGACCAACCTTGCTTTTGGGAAGGACATAAATGCTTTCCGGTGTGCAGTTCTTCCCATTTCCCCATTTGCGGCCATTTTCGAGCTTTCTTCCTCATTTTCTCTAGGAACCTCCATTTTTGCCATGGATTCTTCGCACGTCCCTAGAATTTTGCCGAGGCTTTCGCGGGAGAGGCAAGCACACTTCCTTGAGCGTTGAAAACGTGGATGCGGCGCCGTATGAGGCATCGAGACGGGCTTTCGAGGTAAGGTTTCGTCTTTGCTCGATTTGGTCTTTTAAGGAGTTGGTTCTGATTGGGATTTGTTACGGGCTGCCGCGAAGTTGCAGGATGTTAGGAGGCATGTGCTTGTTTCTCCTACAATGAAATGGTGCCCACTTTTGAGGATTTTCGGGCTTTGATTGGAAGACCGGAGGTGGAGGCCATCTCGCTTCCTTTCGATTGGTGGTGTTGCGGTGAGCGTGAAGCTTGCGAGGCTTTCTTCGTACTTCGTTGGAAGAAGTGCGGGGCATGATCCTTGATTCGGGTCATATCGACATTTCGAGCTGCGGAGCGGTTCATGGTTGATGACAGAGAGTGACGTCTCTTGGGATGCATTCGCCTTGTGCGTGATGGCGACGCTTTTCTGGTCGGCTCCCTTGGCATTTGTGATGGGGCTTTGCTAGATGTGGTAGGGCACTTTGCGGGTGGAGAGGATATTGTCCCGTTGGTCTTTGGGGAGACTCTTCATGGTATCGACCGTGCGGCGTGGGGATCGGTTCATGAGAGGGGAAGCCCGCTTTGCTCACCTTGTGGGCTGCGAGAGAGACTCCAGGCCATGCCCGAGGCTCAGGCGTCGTTTAGCCCGTGGTCATTTGCTCGGCGACCTCTTGTGTTGGATATGGATCGATCCGCTTGGGAGAGATGGATGGCACGGCTTAGTACGCATCGGATCATTTGGTGGGTTCCGCCTTTGGAGGATTGAGACCAGGAGGATCTTGCGGGAAGGGTCCTACGTTATCGAGTTCCAGGTTTGTCTTGGTCCTCCTTCTATATTCCGTCGCTTGTTTCCCGGCGGTTTGGGATGAAGCAGGGAGCCTTTGTTGGTGGGATGACCTTGCTCTGCGGAGGTAGTTCCTCTTTGTATGGCGGCTTCGGAGTGCCTTCTTGTATTTTACGAGGGTATGGAAGTATTCCGCTTTCCCTCTGTGGTACTTCTTAGACGTCGGGAGAGTGTCGTGTTGACGACTCGGTCGGCTTTGGTATGAGCGGCGTGTTGGGCGATCCCAGTGGTCTTGGAGAGCGGGCGTGTAGCGATTCAGGACCCGGTTGCCGTAGTAGCTATTGCCTTAGGAGTGCCGAAGCACAGTCGACCCTTTGGATGTGACGGGAGACACTTTGTTTGATTACGAGACTAGAGTTGACCGGCGACGGGGAGAGGTCCTCTTTTACGGACTCGCGGGGAGGAGATCCAGAGCCGAAGCACGGGCGAATGAAGCCACGAGAGCTACCGGATTGCTTGACTCTACGGGGAGGACCCCGATCTCGGGCGAGAGACGCAGAGTTGGTTCACGTGGAGCGAAAGAAGACTCGCCGGGGACGAGGGAAGAAAGGAAAGAATGGCGAGGGGACAAGCGCAGATGGCGCGGAATGACCTCCTAGGTATCCATTCATTGCATTGCAAACACATTATTTGTTAAATGTATTAAAGTTTGTCTTTTAGCATGTTGTGAACTTGAGAGTAGACCGTGCTTGAACTCATCAAGAAATGTTGTAACCGTTAGTGATTTGTGATTTACTTTTAAAGCTTTGTCGAGACGCAAGATCTCTTGTTTGCCTTTGTTTCTTTTGTGCACTTTGTCGGCATCCATCTTTGGACTTTTACATTTGCATTTGCGGACTTGAAACGATGCAGAGCCATGACGGCAATCCCCTTTCTTTGAGGCTTTGTGCTTGGGCGAGAGGTTGAATGATCCCCTGACAAGTCGTTTTGACGGTCTTTTCGTAGCTTCCTTGCCTCTTGTTGGCGTCGGGCTCTTGACCTCTTTTTCGCAGCTTCTGCTTGAGCTTCTTTTATTTATTGTTTTTTTTTTGTGAGCCCTTGCTCGAGCTCTCTTTTTTTTTTTTGTGAGCCCTTGCTCGAGCTATTTTTTTTTTTTTTTTAAGCGCATGAAGGCAAAGACAAGCCCCAGCTTGGAAGCGGACATGAGTCGGTCGTTTGATCTTTGAGTGACCCTCGGATGTCCTTTGATGTTGCCGCCGTCGTTTGACTTGGTCAAGGTATTTGTTGGGGCGTGTTCTTGAAAAGTGCGTAGCTTGATGGAGGTCTTGATTGACATTCAAACTTTTGACTTTTTTGTGTATTTTTAAGACCGGACCAATTAAGGTTGCCTACATTCCCGGACTAGAGGGCTCGAATGCACGTAGTTCGACACTACATGGAGTGCCAAGAGATGCAGTTGTTCTTCTTTAGGCGAAGTATCTGCGAAGTTTGCTTCCGTTATTTGGATTCATGAAGGGATTGCCGTCTAGGTACATAGGCTTCATGGCGCCTCCGGAGAAGATCTTTTGTACCACGAAAGGGCCGATCCATGTGGGTTCCCATTTTCCCGGTGGGTTGGTTCGAGTGGGAGGCTTTTCTTTGAGTACAAGGTCACCTTCCACGATGTCTCGGGATTTGACTTTCTTGTCGAAAGCTCTAGCCATCTGCTTTGATAGGCTCGGACGTGTTCCATGGCCTTTAGTCGTCGCTCGTCTAGCGAGCCAATTCGTCATGTCGGCCGGAGCCATTCGACTTCGTTGATGTCATTTTCAGCGGTACTCGGAGTGAGGGAATTTCGGCTCGATGGGAAGGGCTTTGCTTCCATCCCGTATGTCGGGGCAAATGGGGTTTCTCCCGTAGTGCACATTACGGCCCGATGTGCGGTAGCCCCAAAGTGCAAGGTGCGGCTTCTCGGGCCAATCTCGTCCTCGGGTGGTCATTTTCGGATGATCCGTTCGAGGGTTTTGTTTCTTTGCTTCCACGGCGCCGTTTGTTTGTGGCCGGTAGGGAGAAGATTTGTGGCGTGTGATCTTGAATTCAGCCCGGCGATGCAGCCGAATTCCCCTTCGAAGTGTGAGCCATTATATGCGATATGACCTCATTTGGGATGCCGTATCGGCGAGATGATGTTTTCCTTGAGGAAATGCGCGACCTTCTTGGAGGTGAGTACCTTGTAGGACTTGGCTTCGACCCATTTGGTGAAGTAGTCGATGGCTACTAAGATGAACTTCGTGACCGTTCTTTGCTGGCGGAGCGATTTTCCCGATGACGTCAATTCCCCAAGTGGCAAATGGCCAAGGTGTAGTCATGCGGTAGAGATCGTGAGGAGGTAGATGATTGAGGTTGGAGAACCGTTGGCACTTGTCGCGGCTTCGGACAAAGTGGATGCAATGCGCCTCCATGGAGATCCGGTAGTAGCCCATCGAGAATGATTTGCATCGGGGCTGCGGCGTTCATGTGGGGACCGCAAGCCCCATTGTGGACTTCGTTCATGAACTTGTTTGCTTCTTCTTGGGCGATGCGGCGTAGGAGTGGCCCGTGGTAGCGTTTCTTGTATAGCATGTCCCCGAGGATGACGAAGTGAGAGGCAGGCGTTTTAGGGCCATGATGCTCTTGGTTTTGACCCCTTACGTGTGTGGGTCTTCCTTGTTCATGAAGGTGGTTTCCCGTTCTTGAGGTATTGGAAGATGCTGGTTATACCATGGCTCATTGACGGGCTTAGGTTACGGTTCGATCTCACAACGGTAGGCGAGGAATTTCCTTTCGTCCGACTTTGAAGGGTTTGATTGCTTTTCCTTCGGGGATTTCCACAAGGGAAGCCAAGGTGGCTAAGGCATCTGCAAACTGTTTCGGTCTCTTGGCAAGTAGTGGAAGGTGACCTCTTCGAATTGTGTGATGAGGTCCTCCATGCGGGCATGGTATTTTTGCAAGCACGGGTCTATGGTTTTCCACTTGTTGGAGACTTGGTTGATGATCAGTGAGTCCCCATAAACTTCGAGTTTGGACATTCCTCTCGAGTGCGGCTTGTAGTCCGGCAGCGCAAGCTTCATATTCGGCGGCATTGTTGGTTACCTCGAAATTGAGCTTTATAGCAATTGGGGTGTGCTCGTCCTTGGGATCTACCAAGAGCATACCGATGCCGTTTCCCTTTTTGTTGGCTGCTCCGTCGAAGAACGGTTTGCCATCGATTTTCGCCTTCGATTGCGAAGATTCCCTCGTCTGGAAATTGTGGTTCGGGGCCTCGAGCCTCGTCGGTTGGGAAATCGGCCGGTTGTTCGGCCATGGCCCGTCCCTTGATTGACTTTTGGTTTACGTACTTGATGTCAAATTCCGCTAGGAAGAAAGACCATTTGGCGAGCCTCATTGACGAGAGATGGTTTGTCGAAGAGGTACTTGGCCAGGTCCATTTTGGAAACCAAGTGTGCAGGTGTGCGTGCATGTAGTGCCGTAGTTTCCCGACAACCCATACAGGCTGCGCGAGGTTTTCTCGAGGGCGAGTAGTTGAGTTATTGCCTTGAAACTTTCGTGGCAGACGAAGTAGATGGCGTTTTCGACCCGTGACTCCTTCTTTTCTTGACGAGCATGGCTCCAAGCTGCGGTGTCGGTCACGATTAGGTATAGCAACGGTGGCTTTTCCTCGTGGGGAGGACGAGAGAATCGGAGGACTCACAAGGTATGCTTTTATTTTCTCAAAGGCATCTTGGCATTACGAGTTCCATTCGATGTCGGCGTTCTTCTTCATCGGTTTGAAGATTGGCTCGCACATAGAGGTCAATTGGTTGACGAAGCGGGCGATATATTGCGGGCGGCCCATGAAGCTTTTCACCTCATGCGAGTTTGCGGTGGTCTCATTTCGATGATAGCTTTGATCTTTTGAGGATCCACCTCGATGCCTCTCTCGGTGACCATGTATCCCAAAACCTTGCCTCGGCTAACCCCAAATGTGCATTTGGCGGGGTTAAGCCTCATTGAGTGTTTTCGGAGCGATTGAAGAATTTTCTCAGTGCAGTGAGGTGTTGTCCATCGATCCCTTTGAGTGAACGATCATGTCATCGACGTACACTTCGATCTCTTTGTGGATCATATCGTGGAAGAGGGCGGTTCTTGCCGTTGGTAGAGTAGCCCGGCGTTCTTTAGTCCGAGAAACGGCATTGCGTGTGTGAGTAGGTTCCCCGGGGGTTGTGAAAGCTTGTTTTTCTTGGTCTTCTTCGGCCATCTTGATTTGATTGTAGCCGGCAAAACCGTCCACGAAGGACTTGACTTCGAAATTGGTGTAGTGTCTACCAACATGTCGATGTTGGGTAGTGGAAAATCGTCCTTGGGACTTGCTTTGTTGAGATCTCGGAAGTCCACGCAACGGCGTACTTTTCCATTGGCCTTGGTGACCGTGACGATATTGGAGAGCCATGTGGGGTACTCGATCACCACTGATGAAGCCGACGCGGAGCATTTTTCGATCTCCTCTTTGACTTGTAAAGACCATTCGGCTTGATTCGGCGTAGCTTTTGCTTGATGGGCTTAGCCTCGGGATTGAAGGGGATCCGGTGCTCTACAATGTTAGGATCTAATCCGGGCATGTCTCGGTAAGACCAAGCGAACACGTCCCACGAACTCTTTGAGCGGTGCGATCAATGCGTCTTGCTCTGTGCCGGTGAAGAAACTTCCGATTTGCGTCTCTTTTGGCTCTTGGCGGTTCCCAAATTCACTTTGGTTAAAACCTCCTCGGCGGCTTGGGCCCGGTTTTCTCTCGTTTGACAACATGCTTAAAGATGTGCTTAATGTATTGTTCGTTTAATGTGTCTGCTTCTTTATCAAGTGAATCGTTATTAGCTGTTTGTGTGTTAGTTAATTTATCGGTTGTTAAAGATGCAATGAGAGGATACTCGGAAAGATCGAAGCATTCATTAAGAGCATACGGGAATACATTATTGGCAATGAGTTCGTAATCTTACGGCGTGAGGCCATCGAGATGACTCGAGAGACTCAAATTCAAAGATAATGGACTCGGGATGAGTTTTGACACTAGACTCTAGGACTCGAGGGTCGAGACCAAGTTGTTCGATCATGTCCTTTTTCTTGGCGGTGGAGTCGGAGAAGGTGGCCCGGTTATTGAGTGGCAATGAGCTTGATAGGAGATGGGGCTTGAAGGGCTTTATGTCACCGTTCCCGATCATTGCTATCACGAGTTATCGAGAAACAAAATCGATTAGATGCGGCATCTCGATTTCTTCTTTGAAGAAGCGAGTGGAGCGGTGGCTCGTCCCAAGCATCGTCTGCGGAGTCTTTTGCTTTTGTCTTGGGCATTACTAGCTCGAATGCGGACTCGTCCCGCTTGTTGAAGGCGGGAGTGTTGACGAGAGAGTTTTCGAGTTCTTCCGCCAAAGAGGAGTTTTTCCGAACCAAAATTCATTGTGAATAGTGGTGGTTGTGGATCCCAGCGAGGCGGTGTGTCGAGAAATGCTCTTCGGACGGGATTTGGCTTGAGGCCTACGAATCTTGCCGAGGTTCTGCTGGAGCTTGTCCATGGTTGTCGGCCGGCTTTGTTTGGCGGCGATCGGCTCTGTTCCTTTCGGATCTTCTTCCAAGTTGCCGGCCTTCTTTGTGAAGTACTTGGTCATGTCGAAGGCTGTGGGACGAAGATCGGAGATTGCGTGCAAGCCTCTTTTGTTATACGTGGAGCGTTTTCGTGCGGCTCGCTTGTCCTCCGCAATGTGTTCGGGAGTAGGGAGTATCCCGAGCCGTGCGGGGTATTACATTCTTTGATATTGATGATCCTGTTGAGTGCCACGATGGCGTTTTCCCAAGCCGAGCCGGGATGTAGTTCATGTGCTTCATCATTTTCATCGGGGGAGGGATCTTGTCCCAAATCAAAGGCGAGGTCTATGTGGCATACTTGGGCCTTTGGGCTTTCGATGGTGAACCTGTTAGCATCATGCCATCATCGTCGGGTTTGATCTCTAAGGCGGGACGCCGTTTGTGTCGGTCCTTTCGTTGACTACGCTATCACCGTAGATGATGGTAAGATCTGTTCCTTGGACGAACTTTACGCGCGATGGAGAGTGGATGCCACCCCATTGATGCGGTGTAGCCAAGGGCGTCCCAAAATGGCGGTGAATGTGATCGGGATGTCGATGACTTGGAAATCCGTCGGGACCATTTGTTTTCCAAACCACGGAGTTCAAGGAGGCTATTCCCAAGGCGGGCGGGATGTTGAGTCGTATGCCTTGATTGCACAGTCGAGGGCTTTAGATCGGTTGCTTTGATCCCTAGCAAATCCATCATTTTGGTGGAAGGGCGTTCATGGATGATCCTCCATCTACCAACTCCCGTGGGAGACGGCGCTCGTCCGGTTGAGCTGTTATGTAGAGAGGCTCGTTATGGTCGGCCCCAAATTTTGGAAGGTCGAGCTCTGTGAAGGTGATGATATTCTGTAATTGACGTTGCCAATCATACGAAGCTGCTTCATCGGGTGTCTTGTGATGGGAACCATGGTGCAGGCCGAGGCTTTCTTCCAACTTGAGCTTGTGCGGGTAAGATGAAGTGAGTAAGGACCCGAGCGAGATGTTAGCTGAGTGCGCTTGAGTGTGTCAAGACGGGATCCTCGGCCTTTGGGTCCAAGGTTTCGGCTTCTTTGGCGTAGGGTCCCTTTTCGGTTCGTGGCTCGAGGTATGGCTGGCCTTTTGTACTGTCCGTGGAGGATTCAGGGATTTGGCCAGGAACGTGTCGAGAACATTCACCTCTGGACTTATGGTTTGCTTGTCTCTCCCGTTTACGTAGTGGGAGGAGCACGATTAGCGTAAGGCCGGCTGCGCATTTCAATTCGTTCCTTTGTCATAGCCCTTCTTGAAGCATCAATAGTGGCTTTGAGATCTTCCCAAGACGGGGTTGGATTATCTGGACCTTCGGGCCTTCGGTGGCGGTGCGGCTCGTCCCGGTGATCATGGAGCAAACATTGCCGTGGCCTTGTGCGAGAACTAGAGGAGATTTCTTTGGAGTAGATGACGTAGTAGTCAAACTTTCTGAGGGTTCTCCAAGGGTTCCATTGTGGGATCACCGGATTCATACCTCTTTTTCGGTTTTTGTTGAGAAGATAGCTTCTTCTTTCGTCGAGGACGGCCCTCGTTCATTGCATCACGGAATTCCATTTCCGGACAAGCCTTCTGTCCCGAGACGTCCCACCGGATGTGTTCGTTGTTCGGCGGTGGTACGGGACCTCGGGAGGCTGGATGGGCAAGCTTTCCTCTGGAAGGTCTTGTGGCCTTACGTCATGCTTGCATGGCTCGTACGAGGGTAACGGGTTGACTTACGGGAGACAATGAGAGATGTTAGAGGCTGTAGGAGCGATCATGGCTTGGGAAGCCCCGGGTAGTTGGGTGGCTAAGGTTCCGAAGTGGTGCATGGCACCTTCGATCCCGAGCTTGTTGCTCACCTTGACGTTTCTCAATAGCCATGAGGACTGCCAAACTTCTTCCAATGTTGGGAAATTTCTTGGGGGTAAGGTCCGTTCTCATCGTTGTTATCCGTGACTTGGCCATGGGGATTTGACGGTATCTGGTGATAGAGTGGGAAGGAGGTAGGACCTTCTTTGTTTTGACACTTGGGAGACGGGTTCCGGGTACTCTCGACCACTCTACGTTAGGTTGGAGGGTGACGGGCAAGGTTTAGACACGGGAGTGGCCTAACGGGATAAAAGGGGAAAGCTCACGTGGCATGCGGTTTAGTTTCTTTTATTTTCGATTTTTTTTTTGTTGTTTTAATTTACTTAAAACATGTTTTCTCGAGAATCCTAGGTAGGTTGGAAAAGATTGCTCTTCTTTTTCGCAACTATGCTAGATCCTGGGTCGATGGAGACCATACGTGCGGCTATAAGCCCCTCGTTTTGCACACGTATTTCGACATCCCGGGGTGGACGGCCCGGGCGAGGGTCCTATAGTGCAAGCGGTTTCCACCGGCCTAAAAGAAAAATCGAACCTAAGGACCGAGCTGTCAGGTTCGTTTTGATGCGTTAGCCATGTGAATAGTGAACCGAGCCGGCCGCTAAGTCAAGATCGGGTCAAGAGTTCGGCATGACCTCTCTTTACCTTGCTTGCGCAAGGGATCTGTGACGTTAGGCGTTGGGTGGGTCATATTGTCATGGGCGACGTATCAAGGCGTGATGACATGGTGTCATGTGAGCATGGATGTATATCGGGACGGAACATCGTGCAGGTGTAGCCGGAAATCAAGATCGGGTCAAGATTTTAGCATGACCTTTCATCGCTTTGCTTGCGCAAGGGATCTTGAGTTAGAGCCTTGACTCGAGAAAAATGGCCGGCATGGTATATGTATCCAGTGTATGACACGGGCCCAGGTAAAAACCAACCGAGTGCGGACGAGTGTGACTGACTCAAGACTCAAACGTGCGGGGTTGACGCTTGGCTAGGATGGGATGTTTGGAATGATCCCGTGCGCGTCCAAGAGGCCTAGGAAGACCTAACGGACTGCAACTGAGACCACTCCGGGTTGAGGGTTGTAGTGTGCAGTGTATCCGAGGCGGCGGTGCGCGTAGCGTGCGGTGGCTTAGAGCGGCGGTGCGCGTAGAGTGCGGTGTAACCGAGGCGGCGGTGCGCGTAGTGTGCGGTCTCTAAAATTATTTTTAGTAAAACGAAGTTTTTGAAGAATTTTAAATGTATGCACGAGATGTATATTAATGCTTTTTTTTTTTTTGTATTTTTATTTTTTTTTGTAAAATAAAAACGAAGCACGTGCACACACACAACAGTTAAAGGAAGGGGTAAAATGAAAGTTTGACCCTCATCATCGTTTTAAAAATCTTTTGTTTTGTTTAAAAAGATTTTAAAACAAAATTTCCCCAGCGGAGTCGCCAACTGAAATAGCCCGGATCCGAGAGGCAGCGCGTTCGCGCCCCGGCATCTGGCATTTTCGTCCCCCGCCTCGCGGCGGTTCGTTTTTCGTTTCGTTGGAGGTGTCTCGCCGTTTGTTTTCGCATTTGTAGAGTCGCCACGCCGTTTTTATTAAGCCCAAAACATTGAAAAAGGGCATCAGTTTAAAGATAATTTTAAACTGTTTTTGTGTGATGAGATTTTGAGTTCGGAGGTCAGATGACTCCTCGGGAAGAGAATATTAGAATATTAGAGCTCACCCGAGTAGCCTCGTAAAACGAGTCTTTCGGATACCCCTAATATCCTTTAAATGTTGTGTGTGTGTGTGTGTGCTTTTTTAAAAATGCATGCTGTATCGGATGTCTACATTGTATGCTATGTATGGAAATGTATTGAAATAGTAATGGAAGGAAGCCTTACCAATGTTGGTTTGTGTACATCTTGCATTTGGGGGAATAGTGTTTGAGGTCGGAGTAGCGTTAGGTGCGGATCGGGATTGCTTCGGGAGATGCCGGTTGTCTGCGGACGAGTTTCGGCGTGAGTTGAGGTTGCGAGGCTGCGTTCGGGCGAGAGGTTCGGCGTGCGTGGGGATCGTCGGGATCACTCGGGCGAGAGGTTCGGCGTGCGTTGTGGTGGCGGGAGTCACTCGGGCGAGAGATTTCGGGCGTGGTTTGGGATCGCCGGTTTGACTCGGAAAGAGCCGGGACAGGTGGAAAGACCAGGCAAGGCCTCGGAGTACCACGAGGGGCCTCGAGTACCTCGAGAGTGCCTCGGGGGCGCGGGAGCGTCTCGGGAGCGCTCGGGGAGGCCGGAGCACCACGAGGGGGCTCGGAAGGCCTCGAAGGATCCGAAAGGGGCGGGAATGCCTCGGAAGGACTTAGAGGGGAAGCCGAAGGCCTAGGGAGGAAGAGAGAAGTGGGAGGTCTGTGAAAATGAGGAGGGGAGCCCTCTATTTTATAGTGCCGAGATTAGGTGCAAAGAGGTCCGTACGGACCTCCCCGGTAATCCGATATTTTGGTTTTCCTCGATTTGAGGGAATGCGTGATGATGGAGGAATATTTGCAATTATGGTGTCCCACGAGCAATAAGGTCCGTACGGACCATCTTGCATGCAAAGAGGTCCGTACGGACCAACTAAGCATGTGGGTAATCATTTCTTCCGGGATTTGAGGGAATATTGTGGACTTTAAGGAGATTCAGTAATTATGACAACAAAGAGGTCCGTACGGACCAATATTGCTTTCCCAATTTCCTGAAAATTCCCGAAAGGTCCTTTTGTCCCTTTTTATCCCAGGAAGGCTCCTCCCTTGGTTTGGTTGGGGGTTTAGAGAGGGTTTTGAGTGAGAGGGGTCGTCGAGACTGTGTTGATGAGTCTGCGGTGTTTCCCGTGTGTTTGAAAGGGTGTGATCCAGATTGGGGTACTTACAAGTAGGCCGGAATTTCCTTTCGTCCGACTTTGAAGGGTTTGATTGCTTTTCCTTCAGGAATTTCCACAAGTGAAGCCAAGGTGGCTAAGGCATCTGCAAACCTGTTTCGGTCTCTTGGCAAGTAGTGGAAGGTGACCTCTTCGAATTGTGTGATGAGGTCCTCCATGTAGGCATGGTATTTTTGCAAGCCTAGGTCTATGGTTTTCCACTTGTTGGAGACTTGGTTGATGATCAAGGCTGAGTCCCCATAAACTTCGAGTTTCTGGACATTCCTCTCGAGTGCGGCTTGTAGTCCTAAGAAATACAGGCTTCATATTCGGCGGCATTGTTGGTTACCTCGAAATTGAGCTTTATAGCAATTGGGGTGTGCTCGTCCTTGGGATCTACCAAGAGTATACCGATGCCGTTTCCCTTTTTGTTGGCTGCTCCGTCGAAGAACAGTTGCCATCGATTTTCGCCTTCGATTGCGAAGATTCCCTCGTCTGGAAATTGTGGTTCGGGACCTTGAGCTTCGTCGGTCGGGAAGTCAGCCAGTTGTTCAGCCATTACCCATCCCTTGATTGACTTTTGGTTCACGTATTTGATGTCAAACTCTGCTAGGAAGAAAGACCATTTGGCAAGCCTCATTGACAGAGATGGTTTGTCGAAGAGGTATTTGACTGGATCCATTTTGGAAACCAAGTGTACCGTGTGCGGCGCATGTAGTGTCGTAGTTTCCCCGACAACCCATACCAGGCTGCGCAGGTTTTCTCGAGGGCCGAGTAATTGAGTTCGCCGCCTTGAAACTTTCGACCGACGAAGTAGATGGCGTTTTCGACTCGTGACTCCTTCTTTTCTTGACAGAGCATGGCTCCAAGCTGCGGTGTCGGTCACGATTAGGTATAGCAACAGTGGCTTTCCTCGTGGGGAGGACGAGAGAATCGGAGGACTCACAAGGTATGCTTTTATTTTCTCAAAGGCATCTTGGCATTCGAGTTCCACTCGACGTCGGCGTTTTCTTCATTAATTTGAAGATTGGCTCGCACATGGAGGTCAATTGGTTGTGAAGCGGGCGATATAATCGTAGGCGGCCCATGAAGCTTTTCACCTCTGTCTGAGTTTGCGGTGGTCTCATTTCGATGATAGCTTTGATCTTTTGAGGATCAACCTCGATACCTCTCTCGGTGACCATGTATCCCAAAACCTTGCCTCGGCTAACCCCAAATGTGCATTTGGCAGGGTTTAGCCTCATTGAGTGTTTTCAGAGGCGATTGAAGAATTTTCTCGGGTGCAGCGAGGTGTTGTCCATCTGATCCCTTTGAGTGGATGATCATGTCATCGACGTACACTTCGATCTCTTTGTGGATCATGTCGTGGAAGAGGGCGGTTGCTGCCCGTTGGTAGGTAGCCCCAGCGTTCTTTAGTCCGAACGGCATTACTGTGTAGCAGTAGGTTCCCCAGCGGAGTCGCCAACTGAAATTACCCGGATCCGAGAGGCAGCGCGCTCGCGCCCCGTCATCTGGCATCATTTCGTTTGGAAGGTGTCTCGCCGTTTGTTTTCGCATTTGTAGAGTCGCCACGCCGTTTTTATTAAGCCCAAAACATTGAAAAAGGGCATCAGTTTAAAGATAATTTTAAACTGTTTTTATGTGATGAGATTTTGAGTTCGGAGGTCAGATGACTCCTCGGGAAGAGAATATTAGAATATTAGAGCTCACCCGAGTTGCCTCGTAAAATGAGTCTTTCGGATACCCCTAATATCCTTTAAAATGTTGTGTGTGTGTGTGTGTGCTTTTAAAAATGCATGTTGTGTCGAATGTCTACATTGTACACTACGTATTGAAATGTATTGAAATAGTAATGGAAGGAAGCCTTACCAATGTTGGTTCGTTTCTGTCTTCCGCTGGGGAATAGTGTTTGAGGGTGGAATAGTGTTCCGGCACGGACCGGGATTGCTTCGGGAGGGGCCGGTTGTCTGCGGACAGAGTTTCGGCGTGAGTTGAGGTTGCAGGCTGCGTTCGGGCAGAGGTTCGGCGTGCGTGGGGATCGTCGGGATCACTTGGGCAGAGGTTCGGCGTGCGTTGGAATCGTTGGCTGGATTCGGGCAGAGGTTCGGCGTGGTTTGGGATTGCCGGTTTTGACTCGGAAAGAGCCGGGATACCGTGGAAAGATCAGGCAAGGCCTCGGAGTACCACGAGGGGCCTCAGAGTACCTCGAGAGTGCCTCAGGGCAGCGCGGGAGCGTCGCGGGAGCGCTCGGGGAGGCTTCGGAGCACCACAAGGGGGCTCAGAAGGCCTCGGAAGGATCCGAAAGGGGCCGGGAGTGCCTCGAGAGGACTTAGAGGGGAAGCCTGAAGGCTTAGGGAGGAAGAGAGTAGTGGGAGGTCTGTGGAAATGTGGAGGGGGAGCCCTCTATTTATAGTAAAAATTTTCGTGCAAGAAGGTCGGTACGGACCTTCTAGGTAAACCAGAATCTTGGTTTTCCTCGATTTGAGGGAATATGTGATGATGGTGAATATTCTATAATTATGGTGTCCCCTTGCAAGAAGGTCCGTACGGACCAACTAGGCTGCAAATAGGTCCGTACGGACCAACCATGTATGGGAGTGATGATTACTTCCGGGATTTGAGGGAATATTGTGGACTTTAAGGGGATTCAGTAATTATTAAAGCAAAGAGGTCCGTACGGACCATTATTGCTTTTCCAATTTCCTGAAAATTCCCAAAAGGTCCTTTTGTCCCTTTTTATCCAAGAAAGGCTCCTCCCTTGGTTTGGCTGGGGGTTTTGAGAGGGTTTTGAGTGCCAGAGGTCGTCGAGACTGCGTTGATGAGTCTGCGGTGCTTCCCGTGTGCTTGAAAGGGGGTGATCCAGATTGGGGTACTTACAGGCATGATCTCTCGTTTAGAACACGCCACGGGAGTGACATGTCCCCATGTGAAATCATGTTGCATTGGCAACATGCCCACAAGATGCGAGGTTTTGGGGAAGGTATAAGGACCTATGATAAGTTTCAAAACAATTCATTTTGGTGTGGTTAAAAACGTTGTATCAAAAAACCAACCGTGGGTAAGGTTTAAGTGTGGTGCCACCTAAAACGCACTAGGTGGGTAGGTTTGATTTCAGGCGCTCAAGCGTAGGCGAATTTCATGGCCGTCCGCAATGCCGTCAATCGCACCCGAGGGTTCTAGATCTACGTGGTGTAGTGTGCGGATGACTAATTCTTTTATTTATGAAAAACAAAATTTTATTATTTTATTTTTATTTACTTTTGAAAAAAAAAAAAGAAAACACACACACTCTCACAGGGAACAAGGGAACAATAATCAACTGAGCCACATTCGATTCAAGGGACTGCCCTTCAAACCAGCTTCTGAATACCTGTTCAATGGCCACTCCTGTCGCGTGACACAGGACATCAGGGGACAGAGATGTCGCACGACCAGGGTGGTCACTGAATCAGGACTCCTGCAAACAATTAGATCATCCCCTGCCTCTCCATGGCAAGGGACAAACAAAATAACCAAAGCACAACAGAATGGCCACAGAAACCACAAGGCTCACAAGTCACATAATCAATAAAATGCATGAACTACAAAAGATTATCAAGAATGCACACAAAGATGGATATATTGGATGTTTAATCGAATGAAAGCTTGACCCTCTAAACTTTTGAAAAAAAACAGGTTTTCCAAAGTGTAATCCCCAGCGGAGTCGCCACTGAATGTGCGCTCGCCCGCGAAATTTTGGTTTTCCAATAATGAAAAAGGAAAAAAAAAGAAAGGAGTCGCCACGCCATGCTTTAGAGGTGCACTTTGAAAAAACCTTTTAAGAGAGAAAATGGGTTCGGGGGTCAGATTACGTGTTGGGAAGAACCGAGAGTTCACTCAACACGCCTCGTCCGTAGACGAGTCTTTCTAATTAAACATCCAATTAAACCATAAGTGTGTGCAAGCATTTATAATGAACAAATGTAGTAAATGTGCATTTTATTGATATGAACTTGGAAACTTACAACTTGTGAGCCAATTATTCAGGGAGGCCACATCCCTTATACAACAGATTACTACAGATTACAAGGGGAAATGATATTTGTAAATATGGTCACATAGAGTCGCGTGACACAGGATGTGCTTGGTCAGATGTGTCGCATGACACATGATCCAACCAGTCACAGTGTGTCCCGTGACACACAGTGTCCATCTGCAGATACCTACAGATTTGAACTCAGCAGCACCAATAACCAACACAGATCTAATTGATCAACTAGATAAGCTATGAAATACACAATCAACAGCAATTCAACCCAGGGAGTGTGGATATGGATAGATCCACACCCCCTTGGGGTCTAAAACACCAAATCCCACACTGATCAAGCAATGAACAATCAATTATCCAAAACAACTAAGTTAAACAGAGAGATTGCGATTGGGATTCAGTAATCTAAACGGATAGAGTCTGATTGCTGAATCCAAGGGAGAGAAAACAATGGAATTATAGAGGAATAAGGTAGAAGAGAGAGAGAGAAGGGGATTAAGGATGTTACCCTTGTTGCTTCCACGAATTCTGTATCAAGTTAGATATATAATCCTTCTACAATAGCTTCTGGTCCTGGACAGCTTGGGAGGATCAGTTGAGGGGGGATCTAAGATTTGATAGAGAGAGTTGGGTTGAATTAGAAGGAATTAGAGGTAAATTGGGAGGTGAGAGAGAGGGGTATGTGTTTCTAGTGTGTGTGTTACGTTGCAATTTCTGCAGAGTAACAGTATGTCAAGTTGGGATCCATTTCTAAGAGGGGAAGGGCCTTATTTATAGGCTACAGTTAGTGGTCACCATGTGTCGCACGACTTTACGTAACCACTTTCCAAGCCTCGACTTGTCGCGTGACACAAGGTGTCACAACCGCTTTTGGCGCCAAAACCAGTTTCTGGAACATTCAGGGAAAATACCCAAAAGGTCCAAAAAGGTTTTATACCCAGGAGATCCTTTGGCATGAGCAAAGTACCAAAAGGTACTTCCTTCATGGGAAACTTATGAAATATTTCCGGAAGTCTCATGATAGACCGGGAATTTACCAAAATGCCCCTTAATGCAATTTTATCACATTAAAATGCATCTAAAAAGGTCGCGAATTGGATTGGCGTACTTACAGATATGCATTTCTCATTTATATGACCAAGCCGGCATTGCCACATGAACGTGTTGTTCACGTCATTCGGTTTAGACTTCTTGTCCATATGGTAAATATTTTCAACATTATTTTGTTTCTCATCAATATCAAGAACATATAGGCCATTAAATGAATTTGCAATACAATAGAGCATATCATTTAAATAAATAGAAAATTTCTTATTCTCAATAAGAAACCTAAAACCTTCATTATCCAAACAAGAAACGGAAATAATATTTCTACTCAAATCTGAAACATAGTAACAATTATTCAAAACAAGCACTAGCCCACTAGGTAAAGTTACATCATATGTCCCTACGGCTAATGCAGCAACTCTTGCTCCATTCCCCACACGTAGGTCAACTTCACCTTGTTTGAGTAGCTTCCTATTCCTTAGTCCCTGCACATTTAAACAAATGTGAGATCTACATCCGGTATCTAATACCCATGAACTAGAAATAGAAAGGAAAATATCTATCACATAGATACTTGAATCAGAAGCAATCGTATTGCCCTTCGTCGCCTTTAGACCTTCCTTGTAAGCCTTGCAATTACGCTTCCAATGATCAAACTCTTGGCAATGGTAGCAAATCGCATCCTTTTGAGATACCTTGGGTGTTGCATCTCCGGCAACGCAACTTTTGCCTTAGGTTTAGCAACACTTGCTTTACCTTTGCCATCTTTCTTGAACCCTTTACCTTTGTTAACCATTAAAATATTTGTCGCTGCAGGCTTTTTGATATTCTTCTCTGTAGTTTTAAGCATCGCATGCAATTTCGAGAGATTTTTATCCATGCCACTCATGTGATAGTGCATTATAAAATGACCATAACTTTCAGACAATGAATTCAATATCGTATCCGTGGCGAGTTTCAAACTCATTGGATTTCCAAGCCTTTCAAGACGCTCAATATAACCCTTCATCTTAAGGACATGAGCACCAACCGACTGCCCCTCTTGCATCTTGCATGCATATAGGGCATTTACCACATCATACCTCTCTTGTCTAGCTTGCACTTAGAACATTTCCTTTAAGCGCTCGGCTAGATCAAAAGCAGCTTCCATGTGTTCAAGGTCCTTCTGAAGAGCCTTACACATGGTGGCAAGCATAAGGCATGTCACATCATTAGAATTATCAGTATGTTTCTTATGTGCATCCTTATCTGTCCTTGAAGCATTGGCAGCAGGTGGAGGTGGAATGGGTTCGTCAAGAACGTACATTTTCTTCTCTTGCCTTAGAACAATTCTTAGGCTTCTAATCCAATCAGAATAGTTTGTACCATTCTCTTCGAGCTTGTCCTTCTCAAGGATGGATCGCAGTGACAGGGACTGTTTATTGTGAGTTGCCATTACTATAATAAAATATGCAAACAATAAACATATAAATATCAACGTATTTATCATCTAAGAGAAAATAATGTATCTCATAAATACTCCCACTAAATTATACACCTTCAAATACAAACATGTATTATTGTTTAGGTCAAATTTGAGCAATTTAACTTTTAAAGGAATAAATGGGGCACAATGGAATAAGACAATGTAACTTCAAGATGTCAACAAGAAATTTAACGAGGAAAGCTCTTGAACAACTTGTTCGCCGGCATAAAACCTCAGATAGGTGGAATATTATTAGTATGGGGATGGTAGTGAACGAATGAACATTACAAAATATGTTGCTAAGAGAACTGATGTGTGTGTGTGTGTATACATGTGTTCGTCTATTTAAATTACAAAGGATGGTAACGGTATCAACTAAGTAAATGCAATCCCCCCTTGTGCTCCTAGAATCTCGCAGGAGGTTACCACTTATCCGTTGCTGAGTAAATATTGTTGAAGACGTTTGTTTGACTTGGTCATAAAGCTTTGCAAAATGGTTCCTACAATGTCGCCTTCCAATCATCCTGAACAAAGCGGATAGTCTATCAAGTTATCCTGCTAAGATGACGTTTCAGGATGTAACATGCTACTGTGGTTTTTTACCCCGAACAATTGCCCTGAATTTTTGGAACATCTCAAAGGTATAAATTTGAATTTCAAAAATTATATCTCTAACCGACTGGTTGCTGCTCTTGGAAGGCGATATGTTCTGCTTGGTTCACGAATGGTGCATGTCTTAAATTGAGGTAAGGATTAGCATAAAATCCGCCAGAGAAGATAAACCTTCTCTATATATACGGGATGAGGATGTTGAGGACTTTATCAAATAATCAAGAAAGATAAAATGTCATTCGGTAAGTCTTCTTTAATATTACCTCTGAACTTCTCGTATACATCAGAATGTTTACCATCATTTTTTCAGTTGTCCGTTCAAAGCCCAGGTTTGCTGCTAAAGCTTTGGTCACCAAATACAAGGGAAGGACTAGTGAAGACATGCATCCTGCACCCAGGTTGGAGCTTGGGAACGCTTCAGGAATAAAGAGAAAGAGACTGGAGAAGAAAGACATAGAAGAAGTGGGCTCCAACGAAGATGTGTTAGAGACTAAGGTATAGTACTTCTTTCCCTTTCATTTTCAAATCAATTTTTGATAAAAAAATATTTTGATTGTAGGCAATAACGGCGGTTAAGATGATGGTTAATGAAATCAAATGGTGGAAGGATAAGGTTGTATCTTCAACTATGGAGAAAAAAGAATATGAGGCGGATTTAAAAGTGGCTTTTGATATGGTAAAGACAAAGGAAGAAGAGATGGAAGAGATGAGGAAGAAGCATGTCCAGGAAATGGAAAACCTGAGAGACAAACTGGTGGCTGAGGCTGCTAAATCCGTTTTCGACTCCAGAATTGAAATGATCAAAGAGTACCAAGATGGACAACATTCATCTTGGAATTTGGAGGAGGAATTGTTTGCTTTAAGGAGGATTGTTCATGAAAGGCCATGCGAAATGATTTCTAGGAATGAGGACAGGTTGAAGCGGGTTGGTGAGACGTTGGAAGGAAATAGGATGGACAAGGGCAAGGACGTTGTTCTTGATTGAAGAGGCCCTTTCTTTTTTCCGAATATTTGATGTTGCCAATATTTATCCTTTGATGAACTTTCTTTTTATGTTTTTAGAAATAATAATAAATGGAAAAGATGTTTTTCTTTTCATCCTGATGTTTCGTTTTGGCAACATGTCAATGTCGCTACCCATGATTCGATTTTAGGTCCATAATCTTAACTAAGGGCAAGAAGGTAATCAACATGTACTTGACACATTGGCCCACCTACACCTTAGCTAAAATATGAAAAAAGTGCATCTCGAGCAAAGGTGTAGATAACCTTATTATCTCGAAAAGAATGTTAATTTTTCAAACCTTTTGGAGGGGTGAAACCGTTTAAAAGAAAACATTTACAGAGATAAATTTAAAGCTGACTCGATAAACAATAATGCATTATATAGGAAATTACCAGTTTCAGGCATACTAGAATACTTGTCATCTTCCTCGTTTAGACAGGTTGTCGATGTCATCTCATCTTGCAAAACAAAAACAGGTTAGGGTGAGCTAACACCCCTCCGATGCTTAAGTCAGTAAAAGATTGATATGTGTAAATCAAATTGAAATAACATAAAAGTAAAGTTAATTGAATCATATATGATCGTTGGAACAAAAGTCAATGAGTTGGTCACTTACATAAAGTACAACTTGAGGTGAATGGCATTCCAATTCCTTGTGATTCATACCCCATCCAAGGTTGAGAGACTGTACGCTCCTTTTCCAGCTTCTGTGTCAATTAAGTAAGGTCATTCCCACTTAGCTGCGAATTTTCCTGCATTTAGTTCTTTAGTGTTGTGAAAGACTTTCCTCAGGACCATGTTCCCAACTTGGAACCTCCTGATGCAGACATTCTTGTTGTAGGACTTAGCTATTCTTTGTTGGTAGGCTGCCATCCTGACTTTAGCCATGTCTCTTAGCTCATCAATAGTGTCCAGATCATCTGCTAGGACAAGTTGATTATCCCTTATAGATGATAGATCGTATCTGGCTGTGGGGAGCAAAAATTCCATAGGGAGGACAGCTTCAGTCCCAAATACTAAGGAATATGGTGTTTGCCCAGTGGCTCCTTTCGGAGTGGTCCTGTCAGCCCAAAGTACCAGGGGTAACTCATCAACCCATTTTCCCTTCTTTTGATCAAGTCTTTTCTTCAGGTTGTTCATTATCAGTTTGTTACTAGATTCAGCCTATCCATTGGCTTGAGGATGCACCGGTGTAGACATTACTAGCTTGATTCCCCATCTCATGCAGAAGTCTTGTATTTTCTTGCTAATAAATTGTGAGCCATTGTCGCATATAATCTCGGATGGGACCCCGAATCTACTGAGGATGTTCCTTTTGATGAAAGATATCACTTCCCTGACTCTGATTTGTACGTAGGCTTCAGCTTCAATCCATTTGGTGAAGTAATCTGTCATAGCCAACATGAATAATTTGCCCCCGGGTGTCCTAGGTAGTTTACCCACTATGTCCATTCCCTACTGCTTGAAGGGCCAAGGTGACAAGATGGGATGCATTGGTTCGACTGGCTGGTGCAGGATGTTGCTGTGTCTCTGACATGCGTCACACTTTTGCACATATTTACTCGCATCTTGCCACATGGTTGGACAGTAATATTCTGTCCACAATGCTTTTGAGGATAATGATTTGCCTCCAGCGTGATTTCCACAGTCACCATCATGCAATTCTCTCAGCACCTCTTCAGCTTGGTTCGGTTCTAAGCATCTTAGGTACATACCTGAGAAGGACTTTCTAAACAAAATGTTATTAATCAAAATGAATCGTGATACCTTTATCCTAAAAGACCTAGGATTTTTTATGTCATCTGGGATCGTGCCACTCTGCAGGTACTGGATTATGGGTACCATCCAGGAGGTGGAGTTGTAGACAGGCATGATTATGACATCGTGTTGTTCATTGAGCTGGCACATTTCAATTTGATCAATGGCAGGATGCAAGATATGGAGGATAGGGATTTTATTATTCAACATGCTCCTGCAACTTGAACCCAAATTTGCCAAGGCATCTACTTCAGTATTCTCTTCTCGTGGGATCTGTTCAAAGACGAAATCTTCAAATTGTCCAGCTAGCAACTTAACATACTGAAGATAACTCATCATTTTAACCTGCTTAGCTGTGTAAGATCCATTGAAGTGGTTAACTAATAACAGGGAATCAGTAAATACGTTAATATGTTTAACATTTAGATTTAAGGAAGTGATTAATCCCATAATGAGAGCTTCATACTCAGCCTCGCTATTCGTAGCTTTAAACTCGCAAGCCACATCTTGGGGAATGAGATCTCCTTGAGGGGATTTTAGGACGATTCCTAAACATGTGCCCCTAGCATTCGAAGCTCCATCTGTGTACAAGGTCCAATATTTAGGAGAACCAAGTCCTTTAAGTTGCTGAACTTCGAGTTCAACTTCAGGCTGCAAGCTGGGGCTGAAGTCGGCCACGAAGTCTGCCAAAGCCTGCGACTTGATGGCAGTCCTTACTTCATACTGTATGTCATAAGTACTAAGTTGTACTGAACATTTAGCCATCCTACCTGACATCTCAGGTTTTCTCATCACGCTTCGGATAGGATAGTTAGTCTTGACAATAATAACATGAGATTCAAAGTAATGGCGTAATTTTATGGAAGTAGTAATTAAAGCGAGTATCAATTTTTCAAGATGAGAATACCTGGTTTCGACATAAGTAGAGACTTACTTACATAATAAACGGGATATTGGGCACCTTCCTGTTCGCTGGCCAGTACGGCGCTAACCGAAGTTTCAGAAACTGCGAGGTAGAGGAACAATGGTTCTTCTGGTTCAAGCTTGGACAATAGTGGTGGCGTTGTGAGGTATTCTTTAAGTTGGAGGAAAGCTACTTCATGCTCGCTGGTCCATTGGAACAACTTGTTTTTCTGGAGCACCTCATAGAATAACCTGCATTTGTCAGAAGACTTGGAGATGAACCGATTGAGGGTTGCTACTCTGCCTGTAAGCCGCTGCACATCCTTAACAGTTCTGGGGGATTCCAGGTTGATTATAGCCTTGATCTGCTCGGGACTTGCTTCAATGCCTCTCTTAATTACCATATAGCCAAGGAATTTGCCGGCCTTCACTCTGAAGTGACACTTTGATGGGTTGAGCTTCATGTTGAAAGCTTCTAGGATGTCAAACACTTCTCTAAGATGTTCAACATGATCTTCCATGCGTTTTGATTTTACCACCATGTCGTCGATGTAGACTTCCATAGTTTTCCCAAGTTGATCCTTGAACATCTTGTTTACCAACCTCTGGTAAGCTGCACCTGCATTTTTCAGTCCAAAAGGCATAGCGATATAGCAATATATACCTTCTGGAGTGATAAAGGCAGTGTCCTCCTGATCTGATGGTTCCATCTAGATTTTTTGATATCCTGAGGAGGCATCCATGAAAGTCAGGATGTCGTGACCAGCCGTTGCGTCTACCAAAGAGTCAATATGAGGCAGAGGGAAGGAGTCCTTTGGACAGGCTCTGTTGAGGTCCGTGAAATCTGCACATACTCGCCATTTGCCGTTCTTCTTTTCTACGACCACTACATTGGCCAGCCATCTTGGGTAGTCAACTTCCCTAATCATTTTGGCTTTGAGCAAACGTGCAACCTCTTCCTTTATAATTTGGTTGCGCTCGTGTACGAACTTTCTTCTCTTCTGATGGACGGGTTTGATGCTGGGGTCAACGTTCAACTTGTGTGTGATGATATCCTTGCTAATTCCAGTCATATCTTCATGCTTCCATACGAAACAACTGGCCCTGATTTTCAAGAATTCGATTATGCTATCTTCTATTTCGTGAGGGATATTATCTCCCAGTAACACCTTGACATCGGGATTGGAGGGGTCAAGCTGAATTTCTTTAACGTCGCTCTCCGCAAATTCCAAGATATCTCGTGCCTTTTTCTTTAATTGCTATGCCTGTCTGGGGACGCTGGTTGCCTTCATGGATATCTTGTAACATTCCTTTGCTGTTTGCTGATCGCCCTTCACCTTGACTACTCCCCACCGAGTGGGCAGCTTGATACACTGGTGGTAAGTTGAAGGAATTTCCTTCATGTTATGAATCCAGGTCCTTCCCAAAATGATGTTGTAAGATGACTTGCATTCGATAATGCTGAATTTTTCCATGGAGTTTGCTCCTTCCACATATACGGGCAATTTGATGTCTCCGTAAGTATGCTTGATCTCTCCACTGAATCCAACTAGAACAGAAGAGCTTCTGGTAACATGCTCAAGCGGGATGTCCATACTTGCTAAGCTGTCAGTGGTTATTATGTTGACGGAGCTTTCGTTATCAATCAAGATGAGCTTTACCAAACAATTGGCCACCTGCAGAGTAACAACCAGTGCATCATGATGTGGGTTCAATATGTCACCTTTTTCGTCTTTGTCAAACGTGATTTCCTGGACACTCTCCTTCACTGCCGGCCTGGTTGGCAAGTTCATCCTGTCCTCCTTAGATTCTGAGGCATGACGTTTGGCGGCAGAGTAGGAAGTACCATATATGTCTGATCCTCCACTGATCATGTTGACCACCTTGGTTGGAACCGAAGGATTTGATGGGTTTTCTGCCTGTGGCTCTTGATTGTCATTCCGTCCACGTTGCTTGCCCAATAGTTCTTTGAGGAAACCCTTAGACAAGAGGTGGCTAATTTCCTTCCTTAGGGCAATGCAATTCTCAGTGGTATGCCAAAAATCTTCGTGGTAGGCACACCATTTAGATTTGTCTTTCCAACCAAAGCCTTTTTCAGACTTTTTGGGCCATCTTGCCTTCTCTCCCAGGTTGTCCAGGGCGTGTATGAGTCCTGCAATGTCAACAGAGAAACAGTAGTCATCTATTTTATGGTAAGGTAATTCATCTTCGTTAGTATTATCAATGATGGAATTAATGCTAGAATGATCAGTTTTAGAGTATGGTTTGCCCCTATTAAATTTAGAGTGGGATGTCTCCATCTTGCCACCTGAATGTTCGGGAGTAACAGTTCTTTTAAATGCTTTCTCTTGCATCAACTTGTCTTCTTCCAGCCTAATGAATTTTATGTCTCTCGTCCTGACTTCCTCGAGTCTCTTGCAAGGAGTCATTACTAATTCCTCATAATAGGGGGAATATTTCTTGAGTCCCATCCTGAAGGCCTCTGTTGCGGTAGACATTTCCATGTTGGGGATGTCGACAGCTTCTTTGTTAAACCTGCTCATGTAGTCTTTCAAGGATTCGTCAGGTTGTTGAACGATCCTGTATAAATCACTGGTTAGTTTTTCAAAGACTCTATTACAAGAAAATTGATTAGTAAACATGTTAATAAGTTGAGCATAGGATCCAATAGAGCCTAAGGGTTGGTTGATGAGCCAACGTAGGGCTGCCCCAGTCAAGGTGAAACTGAACCCCCTACAAAGGCAGGCTTCCTTGAATTGCAAGGGGATATGAATCACATCCATCTTCTCTTGGTACAAGGCAATGTGTTCCAAAGGATCGGTCATCCCATCATACTGTTTCATGTGTGGAACAGTGAACTTTTTTGGTATCACCATGTTGGCGATAGCAGGACTAAATCGTGACTCATTGTAACAAGTTGGAGAGACTTGATGGTACGGCAGGGTTATCTCCGTCACATTCATCACCATTTTCCTTAACTCCTGTAACTGCCTGTTCATTGCATTTCCTGCATCAGGGTCAGTAGCAGCATAAAAAGTATTAAATCAATTTGAGGGTTAACACTCCCTGTTTGTCCATGAGGAATGGGTGTCACGCAAGTTATTGCAGTGGATTGGCCAGCTTCGGGATTGATGATCACACTATCAGTGGAGGCACTGATCATTGGTATGAATCCTACGTTATCAGTCAGTATCCCTGTATCCCTGTCAAAGGTGAGCCTCCTGGGTTGGATTGGAGAGAACATGCTGGAGACCACGGTGGGGTTTACACCTTGGAACGCTTCAGGATGCTCATAAGGGTGTGATCCGGACGATCTAGTTTGTAGGGCAGATACTTCGCGTTGCTATCTGGTAAAATTGTTCATAAGCATGTTAGAAGTATCAGTCTGCAGCATCACCTGGCGCCTCAATTCGGCCATTATATCTGTTAAGCTAGACAAGACATCCGCTGGAATCACTTGCGTAGGTGCCCCAGAGGATCCTCCATGACCTTGACCTATACTGGTTGAGGCACCAACATTTTGGCCTAAAGTAGCTGTCCCGGCGGTGGCTTCTACTGAAGTTACTACCGATGACATTCCGGTAGACATCTTGAGGAACTTTAATCAATCAAAAGACCAATGTTCCCACAGACGGCGCCAAATTGTTTAGGTCAAATTTGAGCAATTTAACTTTTAAAGGAATAAATGGGGCATAATGGAATAAGACAATGTAACTTCAAGATGTCAACAAGAAATTTAACGAGGAAAGCCCTTGAACAACTTGTTCGCCGGCATAAAACCTCGAAAAGGTGGAATACTATTAGTATGGGGATGGTAGTGAACGAATGAACAGTACAGAATATGTTGCTAAGAGAACTGATGTGTGTGTGTATACATATGTTCGTCTGTTTAAATTACAAAGGATGGTAACGGTATCAACTAAGTAAATGCAATCCCCCCTTGTGCGCCTAGAATCTCGTATGAGGTTACTAATGCAATCCACTTATCCATTGCTGAGTAAATATTGTTGAAGACGTTTGTTTAACTTGGTCATAAAGCTTTACAAAACGGTTCCTACAATGTCACCTTCCAATCATCCTGAATGAAGCGGATAGTCTATCAAGTTGTCCTGCTAAGATGACGTTTCAGGATGTAACATGCTACTGTGGTTTTTTACCCCGAACAATTATATAATCATAATGGGCTAAGATCCATATTTCACTTGATTTTGGTTTAACCGAGTCAATGCCCTAAATCAAACTATTTAGCTAGATAACATCAATCATATCATATATGACTGTTAGATCTTTTATGAGATTTCTAGACATCATATGTCAAAAACATGTTTTAAATCTCATCTATGCCTTGGGTCAAATCTCATTTGAAAGCACCAATTAAGTCTAAACCTTTTTCAAACGTATGAGATATGGAACGATGCACCTAACTGAGTCAAAACTACATCAACCATTATCTCATCTTGATCACAAATTAAGATATAATGATGCACCCAACTGAGTCGAAAATACATCAAAATACCCTAAAATTTCACAAGTGTTATAATCAAGGGGTGACATAAAACTTAAACATTTAGAAGGTTTTGTACATAACAACAAACATCACATGGTTGTAACATGAAACTTATGTGTACATAATCATGAACATAGGGCTTCACAAAATATTCCAATCAAATAATTTGATTCAATTTTGAGAATTTACTAATCTAATTAATCATATTAAACAGATCAATAACCTATGTAAAAGACTAATCATATTAATCAATTATAAATCATGATTATGGCATATCACATATAATTGTTTTCTCAAAACAATACACATAAAAGCATGGATCTATTTCATATAGCATGTAAAGCATTTAATCAAATTAAATCTAGCATGCCAATTTCAATCCTAATCATGATAAACACGGCTCTGATACCACTGTTGGGTTTTGGGGTTACAAACGCAGCGGAAGAACTTTATAAAACAATCAAAACCCTAGCCTTGAATCCATCTAGCATGAAGAGATTAGAAACATATGAAATAGATTTACATACCTTGTAGCGATTATGTTTGTTTAAAATGAATCTCCTAAATTCAACCTTTGAATTTGTTACCGAATCTTCTATCTTCTCCTTGATCTTCCTTGTGATGAATTGATCCAAGCCTTAGGTGATAACGGAATTACCCTCTAATGGTAATCCATACGTGAATGAACCAAGAACAATTCTTGTAGGATTGCTAGATGATCCTCCAATTATTGAATTGATATTCAATAATCAATAGCCAAAACAATGGAATTAATTTGGGAGCTTTTGATATTTTGATTCTCAATCAATATCAATATTTTAGAGTTTCATAAACCCTAAACAAAGATGTATTTTTGGCTGAGCAAAGGATTGTATTTATATCAAGATATAAATCCCTAACCATTAAGTAGAATCCTTGTCAAAACCAAAACCTTTCTGCCAAAGGAAACCGCGTACGGACTAAAATTGGACGCTGGCACGAGTCGTGCCCACGGCCCAAGCCAAAATCAGTCGTACCATGAGTCGTTCCTTATTTTGCACTCGTGCTGATCAAGGGCACGAGTCGTGCCATAGGACACGACTCGTTCCCTGCCTTGATTGCACTCGTTTCCACGAGTCGTGACAAAAAATACAGTCGTACTGATTCAATGTCACTAGTCGTTACCCATGTCACGAGTCGTGACCCAGGGCACAAGTCGTGCTCCTGGTCACGAGTCGTGACAAGCCCAAAATTCCAATTTTCATCTTTTTCAAATTCGATCTTTTGTGTGTGACCCTTTATGAATTATATTAATGTTGGTTGTGAGTCGAAACATCGACCTCACTAGACATAAGTGGTTTCTAGCAAACCATTATATCCACCCAATTAATATAACATCAAAGTTTGATTCCTTGATAGATCAAATGTCACAATCCCTTTGTCCACGATGTCTAATTGAACATGAGTCATGGTCCTCATCAACTCATATTGTTCAATGCTTTCTCGATTCCGAATATATTGATAATCCAAGTGCATTTGATCTTAATCAAATCTCTTGAGTGTGGCCACACATTTCATCAATACTATTCATCGAGGGGCCCAAGCAAGCATCTCACTCAATGAGAGGGACAAATCCCATCTTGACTTATCATTCTTCCTACAAGAATCCAATCGTGCCAACATAGTCCTTATTGCTATCCTATTAAAGATAGTGTTAGACTACATCAAACACGATGTTCATCATGTGGAAGGCGATGATAATCTCAATTACAAAGGATTCTAATGATACGACTATCATGAGATTTAATCATGACATATATGACTATAGACCATGTCATAAATCTCATCGGTAGGTCATGTCCAGTACTTGTTCTCTAGCAAGTACCCATAAGTGTAATGTACATCTTATGCATATAATCATCTCCATGATTATCCATTATCAACTTATACTAGTCATTCACAATAACTAGGGACGCGGGTTATTATAATAAACATGTAAACATATAATAAGCCAAATAAACATGCTCCATAATAAATGATAAAGACGATTACATAGCGGTATTTAGTATAAGTCAAACATATCTAAACGCCTAGGGCATAACACCAACATAAGTATGGTGTATGAGCTGATAAATTATAATGAATAAAATGTATTCAGAATAACAAATTGCAATTACCTTTGAACCGTTGATGTTGTGAAGTATTTATAGGTTTTGATATGAGTTATAATTGTAGTGGATTGTATGAAATCCCTAGAATCGTGGATCAGATCGTGGAAACAATCGTGTTCATAAATAACTCCTGATTTGTAGGAATTATGTTATGGAAAGAATTGTAGATGCGTTAAGACTCTGTAGGTCGACGTACGCCTTGTAGGTCGATGTCGCCTGCATGGGTCTAGGTCGACCTGACTGATTGATATAGCCGGATGATGCTTGTATAAGATATGGATCATATGTCGAACAAAGCTAGGTCGGGACCAAGGAGGTCGGACAATGAGCTAGGTCGACTGATCTTTGCTGTTGGGCCTTGGGCCTGGTAATAACTGGGCCGATCCCTTAAGGATGTGGTGGCAATAACGTCTGAATAATTGGGCTTCATTCGTTGGGCCTAGCCCGTCACTCTTATTCCGTTCAATAATATATATATATATTCATAATCATAATAATAATAATAATAATAATAATAATAATAATAATAATAATAATAATAATAATAATAATAATAATAATCATAATCATAATCATAATCATTGTTTTGGTAGAAAAAACAATAACGTAGAATCTTAACTTGGCAAGTGTATGGATTTAAACAACAAGGAGGGGACTTTGGAATTTGATTAAATGGAACAAAGACATGAAAGCAAGAATGACATCAAGATTTGTTAACGAGGAAAACCTTAGAGATAATAACCTCTTCGGAAAAAACCCCGCGAGTTAGGTCTCCAACCTTAAATGTTTCACTATGATAATTGAGATTACAACTGCGGAAGATGATGGAGAGGATTACAAATGATGTGTGCGTAATGTGTGTAAAGGAACGTGGGTTTTTCCATTTCCATCTCCCCTTAAATAAGAACAACTATAAACGGGTAAGAATTAGTTCCTATAATCTCGGCATCCAAGCTTATCTCCTCAACGTCCATAAGACCAAGTCCACTTTACCGTTGAAGGTAGGTTGAACGTGCTTGGAAGTATCCCGTATTTATCTCTCTTATTTACTGTAAAATAATAATAGAAATATTATGAAAAAATGAATTAGTAAATATTAAGTAATACTTACAGTGAAATAACATCTTGACATGCGAGCACAGCGAAGATGTCACCATCTTTGAAAAATACCCACAACAATTTATCCCCAAAAATATTTGTCTATGCTGGCAACTGAAGAGGCAAATGTTTTTCTCAATAAATACTCAACTGCCAGCTTGCATGATTGGACATGTATAATGATACGTGGAGGTAATGGACGGTTGGGAAGTTAATTTAGGGAAAAGTAGTTTTTTGGAATTAGAGCCCTTTTCAAATTAAATAACTGCTTGGATGGTTCCTTAATAAGCTTCTCAAACTTTCCATTCCGTCCCTGCTTGATACGGCGTTGCTCCCTGTAAGGTAAAACTCTCCGTTCTTACTTTTTTCCATTCTTCTCTCATTTGCTTGTCAACCATGGGTAGGACTAGGTGGAGTTCATCCAAAACCAAGAGTGCGCTGCCTCCACAAGTTTCCGTAGAAATTGATTTTGAAGATTTCTCGTGTGAAAATCTCCTAGCTAAACCAGATGAGGAGACGTGCGTGTTTAGTGATGCCCAAATCGAGTCACTAAAACAACAATGCTACTTCCCTAAAGGTGCTATCTTTCACCCTTTTTCTGTCAACCTTAGGTCTAATTTGGTTTCCAAAAAATGGGTTTGTTTTCTTGAATACCCCTTTCTTCTAGGGTTTAGTTATTCCTTCCCTTCTTTGGTTTCCGAATTTTTTCAAAAGACCCAACTTGCTTACCCTCAACTGATGCCCATGGATTGGAGAATTTTTTCCTTCGTAATCAAAGTAAATAGGGAGAATGGTCTAAACCTAGGTCTTCATGAAATAGCCTACTCGTACGACTTTCAACCTTTTGGGTCAAAAAGATATCTTTTTAAGAAGAGATCAGGTAGAAATTCCCTAATGAGCACTACATCCTCAAGTGATAGGGGATGGAAAAATAGATGTTTCTTTGTTGATAGGGTATCTATTGAAGCAGGGGATGAAATACCCAGCGAGTGGAATAAGGGAGGTACTTCAATTCCTAACTTAGTGATTTTCTGTTTTTGAGACAAACTGAAATCGTAATTGTTCTTACCTTTTTTCAGATATTGATTGGGGAGAGCTTTTCCCACCGGCATAAGATACTTTGGCAAAAATTGATGAATTCTTCAAACTTCCTTTGGACAAGAGATCTCCTAGAGGTCTGCTGGAATCATCTTTGGTTGTTTAAGAAGACCAAAAAGCATCAACCTCCGTCATCATGTCTACAGGTAAGCATGTTGTCTCTTTATTTTGTTTCATCAATCTGATGCGTAATATTTTTTGACATTTTTCATATGTTGATGCAGTTTCCAAACCAGTTGTCTCAGGGTCAGATTTTGATCTTGACGACATTGATGCCATGTTCGGAGACTCCTCTCTTAAGATAGAGATGAAACCACCACCGGTTCCAAAGAAGATCCCTGTTTTAGATGAGAGCGTAGGTATTGGCTCTAGGGTGAAAAAGAGAAAGGCTATTCAGGAGGAGGTAATCGAAGTTGGAGATACTTTTGAAGGAATGCCAGTAGGAGAGTTCAAGAAGAAGTGTATGAGTTTTGCAGCTGGGGTAAGATGTTACTAACTAGATTTTAACTGATTCAAAAGTTTCCATAACACCTTTTGATGTCAAGTTTTTATGTTACAGGCAGTAGGGTATTTGGAAGATTTGGTAAAGGAAATTGAGATGCTGAAGAAGAAGTCTAAGACTGAGACTGCTTTGGCCAAGAAGGAGAAGATTATGCTAGAGAACAAGGTGAAGGGGCATAAAAAGTATTTGGAACTACAAGCTAAGACGTTGGAGGAATAGGAGAAGACTGTAAAGGATCTATTGGACAGTTTGGCAAAAAGTGAAGAAGACTATCTTAAGGAAATTGCTGAAGTAAAAGATTCTTGCAAAGTAGTTTGGATGTTGGCTTACTGCCTTAACTTTATGGTAGGATTTTTAGGAAAATTATGGTTTGGTAATTTTCAAGCATGTCAAGGCTTGGTTTACTTTTGATGAAGTTTTCTTTGGATGATCACATGTTAAGTTCGTAAGGTGACATGATAGTATGTCAAAACAGTAGATACTTAAGATGACACGTACATGACATAACCACAAGAATAAAACATAAGATCAATCATTTAACTGAGTGGGAATGGGTAAGCTATATGAGTATACCTATATAGGCCCACCCCACACCTCAATTAAAGAGATAACTTGCGCTCCAGGCGAAGGTGTGGTAACCTAACATCTTAAGAAAGAGGTAATTAACTCTTTAAACCTTAGAAGGGATTGTGTACCTTTACTTAAGAAGAGATGGCCAGTCTCTGACGGAGGAGAATTTGTTGTCCTTTTGACTTTGAGTACTTTCGACATGTCCCCATTCCCGTATGTCAACATCTCGTAAAACAGAAACATGTTAGAAATGGACGTCAACTATGTTGACGCCCCTCCACAAGTTGTGTTAGTGACATCTTAACTTGTGGAGAAGTAAAATGAAAAAACAATAAATAGGGAAATGAAAGGTTACGCATAATAGATAAAGGATTGTCCATACCTAGGATGAGATGAATTTAAGGGAGGCATTGTCTAGATATAATACCTTTTAAGGTGGATGGCGTTCCAACTCCATGGGATCATTTGGCCATCCAAGGTTGACAGGCGATATGCTCCTTTCCCGGCCTGTGCATCAATTAGGTAGGGTCCTTCCCACTTTGGGGCGCTTGCCTGCATTGAGCTCCTTTGTATTTTGGAATGCCTTTCATAGGACTAAGTCTCCTACTTGAAACCTTCTAACCCTTACATTTTTTGTTGTAAGACCTGGCTACCCTTTGTTGATATGCTGCCATCCGAACTTTGGCCATGTCTCTTAGTTCGTCTACGGTATGCAAGTCATATGTCAAGATGTCTTTATTATGCTCAGATGTCAACAAACTATATCTGGCTGTAGTTACGAGAACTTCTGCTGGAATGACTGATTCTGTCCCAAATACAAGTGAATAGGGAGTCTGACCAGTAGCATTCTTAGATGTCGCAGCCCATAAAACCATTGGTAACTCTTCTGCCCATCTTCCTTTCTTCTGGTCCAGTCTCTTTTTTAAGTTGCTTATGATAATCTTGTTGCTGGACTCTGCCTGTCCATTCGCTTGAGGGTGAACAGGTGAAGATGTCACCATCTTGACTCCCCAACTATTCAAGAAATTCTGGGTTTTCCTACTAATGAACTGGGAGCCGTTATCACAAATTATCTCTGAAGGTATCCCAAACCTGCTGAATATATTTCTTTTGATGAAAGAGATAACTTCTTTGTTGCGGACTTGCACGTATGCCTCAGCTTCTACCCATTTAGAAAAATAGTTTGTCATGGCTAGTAGAAATACTCTTCCTCCTGGGGCCCTGGGTAATTTTCCTACAATGTCCATTCCCCAAATCATAAACGGCCATGGCGACAGGATAGGATGTAGCAATTCGGCTGGTTGATGTAGGATGTCACCATGTCGTTGACAGGAGTCACACTTCTTTGCATATTCTGCGGCGTCTCTTCGTATTATGGGCCAAAAATAGCCCATCCTTAGAGCCTTGGTATACATACTTCTGCCCCCGGTATGATTTCCACACTGCCCTTCATGCAGCTCCTTTAAAACCTGGTGGGCTCGGTCTGCTTCTAGACATCTTAAGTAGTGACCTGCAGCAGATTTTCTAAACAAAAGGTTATCAATAAGTAAATATTTAGATACTCTTACCCTGAAGGCTCTAGCATTTTTCTCTTCGGCTGGGATCGTATCATCTAAGAGATACTTGATAATAGGAGTTGTCCGGGGAAGTTCTGCTTTGGAGGGGCAGGGATGTCGACATCTAGAACGAACAGCTCAAGACGATCAATTGCTGGGATGTCAACATGCATAATTGGGATACTTGTCTGTGAAATGCTTTTGAAGGCTGAACCTAAGTTTGCCAGAGCATCTGCTGGAGAGTTTTCCTCATGTGGAATCTGCTCCAAAGTAAATGTTTTGAATTTAGCCGCTAGAATTTTAACAATTTCTAAATATGTCATCATCTTTGCATTTTTTGCTATGTAGGATCCTTTCTAATGGTTAACAATTATCAAAGAATCCATAAACACCCGGATGTGCTTGACATCTAGGTCCTGGGCTGCTGTTAAACCTACAATTAATGCCTCATATTCTGCTTCATTATTAGTGGCCTTAAAACTGCAACTGATGGATTGTGGTATTATGTCCCCTTGTGGCGATTTTAGTACAACTCCAAGGCCTGTGCCTCTCATGTTGGAAGCACCATCTGTGCAAAGCGTCCATATTTTGAGGATGTCATCATCTTGAAGTTGATGAACTTCCAACTCCACTTCTTGTTGCATTGTTGGACTAAAGTCAGCCACAAAATCAGCTAGAGCTTGAGATTTTATTACTGTTCTGGGCTCATATTTGATGTCGTAAGTGCTTAATTGTACGGACCACTTAGCCATTCAACCTGACATCTCTGGTTTTCTCATAACATTTTTAACAGGATAGTTAGTACGCACAATTATAGTATGTGTTTCAAAATAGTGTCTTAATTTAATAGAAGCAGTTATCAAAGCCAAAATTAATTTCTGTAAATGAGAATACCTGGTCTCCGCATCTAAAAGTGTCTTACTTATATAGTAGATGGGTTCTTTGAATACCATCTCGTTACGTCACCAAGGCGCACTTACAGCGCTTTCTGATACAGCTAGGTAGATGTAAAGATGTTCGCCCTCCTGAGCTTTGGCCTATAATGGAGGTGTCGACAGGTAACTTTTAAGCTCCTGAAAGGCTTGTTCATGCTGGTCTTCCCACTGGAACTTCTTGTTTTTTCTTAGGATGTCATAGAAAGGCATGCATTGATCAGAAGACTTTGAGATAAATCTGGTGAGTGCAGCAATCTTCCCTGTCAATCTCTGGACGTCTTTGATAGATTGAGGTGACGACAAGTTGATAATGGCACGAATCTGTTCTGGGGCAGCTTCTATGCCTCTTTTAGTTTCCATATAACCCAAAAACTTCCCTGCCTTCATTCCAAAGTTGCATTTTGTTGGATTAAGTTTCATATTGAAACAATCCAAGATGTCGAAGGCTTGAGATAGGTGGCTTATGTGATCTTCAGCTTTCCTGGATTTTACTACCATGTCATCAATATATACCTCCATTGTGTCCCCAATATGGTCTTTGAACATTTTGTTGACGAGCCTCTGATATGTTGCACCTGCATTTTTTAGTCCAAAAGGCATAGCAATATAACAATAGATACTTGTGGGCGTTATGAAGGCGGTGTCCTCTTGATCAGATGGCTACATCTGAATTTGTTGGAATCCTGAGGATCCATCCATAAAAGTGAGGAGCTCGTGTCCAGAAGTGGCATCAACCAACGAATCTATGTGAGGCAATGGGAAAGGATCTTTGGGACAAGCTTTGTTCAAATCGGTAAAGTCAACACAAACTCACCATTTCCCATGCTTCTTCTCGACCACAACTACGTTTGCTAACCATCTTGGATAATCTACCTCTCGAATCATGTTGGCTTTGAGTAAACGCTCTACTTCTTCCTTAATGATCTGGTTCCTTATTTCTGCAAACTTCCTACGCTTCTGGTGAACTGGCTTGAAACTAGGATCAATATTGAGTTTGTGGGTGATGACATCTTTGCTGATGCCGGTCATGTCATCATGTCTCCAAGCAAAACTCTTTGTTCTGGTCCTTAACAGATCCACAAGCTTTTCTTCTATATCTGGTGGGATGTCACTGCCAATAAGTACCTTGATGTCCGGGTTGGAAGGATCTAGTAATACTTCTTTCACATCATTCTCCCTAGCTTCCAGGACTTCACGTACTTTCCTCTGTAATTGCTATGCTTGTTTGGGAGATGTCGACGCCTTCATTGAAGTCTTATAACATTCCTTGGCCACCTGCTGATCACTGTATATTTTGGCGACACCCCAGGGTGTTGGGAACTTCACACACTGATGGTAAGTGGACGGTACATCCTTCATCCCATGAATCCATGGTCTTCCAAGAATGACATTGTAGGATGTTGCACAATCAATTACGCAAAACCGCTCCATGGTGTTGAGGCCATTTGAGTAGATTGGAAGCTTTATTTCTCCCACTGTTTCTTTGATTTCGCCACTGAAGCCTACCAACACTGAGGATTTCTTGATAATCTCCGATTCTGGGATGTTCATCTCCTTGAGGGTGCTTAACATAATGAGATTGACAAAGCTGCCCCCATCGACCAGGATACGCCTGATGGAACAATTGGCGATCTACAAGGAAATAACTAGGCCATCATGATGGGGTTCCAGCAAATTATCTCGATCACTCTCATCAAAGGTGATTGGATCCTGGAAGGGTGTCGACATCCTGGGTTGTCTTTCTGGCTTCTCCTCTTTTGACTCCTTAGCATGTCGCTTTGCGGCAGAATAGGATGTGCCACAAATTTCTGAACCTCCACTAATGAAATTGATCACCTTTGTTGATGCTGGGGGAGAGACTGGTCTTTCGACTTCATGTGGAGCTTCTGCATTTTCTGCCTTCTTCTTTCTGGATCCCAGCAACTCCTTAAGATGTCCCTTCGAGAGCAAGTAACTGATCTCCTTTCTTAGTGCGATGCAATCTTCTGTAACATGCCCGAAGTCCTCATGGTAAGCACACCATTTCGACTTGTCACGCCATCCCTTGGTCTTATCTGTCTTTTTTGGCCATCTGGCTTTGTCTCCCAGGTTGCCCATTGCACAGAGTACACCTGAAATGTCAACAGAAAAACAATAATCAGAAATGTTAGGCACATTATCACTATCTTCATCCTCACCCTCTATTGAATTAATTTTGCTGTTATCAATTCTCGGATAAGGATTGGAATGGTTGTTCCTGCGGTGGGATGATTCGGTCTTCCTGTCAGGATTGTCATATGTCGACAACTTGGATGAAGACTTCGATCTTCGCAGCTCATCTTCCTCCAATCTTATGAATCTTAGGGCCCTTCTCCTGACTTCTTCTAACCGTTTACAAGGAGTCATCACCAGATCTTGATAATATTGTGAATCCTTCTTCATCCCCATTTTGAATGCTTCTGTGGCTGTTGACATGTCAATATTGGGGATTCTAACACTTCTTTATTGAACCGGTGGACATATTCTTTCAGAGTCTCATTAGGCTGCTGGGTCACATTGTAGAGGTCACTTGTCAGCTTCTCGAATTGTCGACTGCATGAGAACTAATTATAGAACATGTTGATAAGCTGGGCGTATGAACCAATTGAACCTAGGGGTTGCCTAATCAACCACTTGAGAGCTGGTCCAACCAAGGTCGATCCAAATCCTCTGCACAAGAAAGCCTCCCTGAATTGAAGCGGGATATGAACTATGTCCATCTTTTCTTGATAGTGGGCTACATGCTCCTACGGATGCGTGCTTTGCCGTCATACAACTTCATGGATGGAACATTTGAAACGCTTTGGGATGTCGACATTTGCAATTCTTGGGACAAGCGGGCCGATTGTAACGGTTACGAGTCAGCTGGTTGGATTGGAGGAGTTATGCTTGGCACGTTCATTATCGGCTCACGATATCACCGCATCTGCTTGGCTAGTGGGTTTCCTGCAAAAGGGTCAGCCATAGGAATACGATTGAAATTATTATTATTGAAAAGATTATTCAGCAAACCAGAGTTGTCCATGGTAGTTGTGACAGTGGTGTTGTCAATGAATGGGATGAACGGGGAAAATCCTGCTGAAGGTGGCGTCATTAGGGTGTCCCCAGACAAGGATGTCGACGTCATTAAGGGTGTCGACTGATGAGTCTGAGGTGGTGCACCCATTGGGATAAATTCACTCTGGAGCGTAGATCCTTCGGTGTTGTCGAATTTGAGGTTCCTTGCACGCAATGGTGAGATGTTTTCAAGCCGAGAAGCGATGAGCTGCTGATCCCTCTGCATCTTAATCATGTAATTGGCCAGCACCTTCGAATTGCTATCTTGTTGATCCAGCCTTTGATTCAACCTGGTCAGGATACTCCGGATGTCAGCATCCACATTGGAAGAGGTCGCTTCCTTTTGTGGAGCCTTTGTAGGTTGCGTCTGCTGAGGTCCTGACTGAGGAGGTGGCGGTAACGAGGCAATTCTAACTCTTGACGTTGGAGTGATGGCGGCACTCTTGCCGGCGGCGAAAACATTAGGGTTGGTCGACATGATGAACGGTTTTAGGAAATGATCCAAATAATCAATAGACCAAGCGGCCCCTCGATGGGCGCCAAATTGTTTTGGTAGAAAAAACAATAACGTAGAATCTTAACTTGGCAAGTGTATGGATTTAAACAACAAGGAGGGGACTTTGGAATTTGATTAAATGGAACAAAGACATGAAAACAAGAATGACACCAAGATTTGTTAACGAGGAAAACCTTAGAGATAATAACCTCTTCGGAAAAAACCCCGGGAGTTAGGTCTCCAACCTTAAATGTTTCACTATGATAATTGAGATTACAACTGCGGAAGATGATGGAGAGGATTACAAATGATGTGTGCATAGTGTGTGTAAAGGAACGTGTGTTTTTCCATTTCCATCTCCCCTTAAATAAGAACAACTATAAACGGGTAAGAAGTAGTTCCTATAATCTCGACATCCAAGCTTATCTCCTCAACGTCCATAAGACCAAGTCCACTTTACCGTTGAAGGAAGGTTGAACGTGCTTGGAAGTATCCCGTATTTATCTCTCTTATTTACTGTAAAATAATAATAGAAATATTATGAAAAAATGAATTAGTAAATATTAAGTAATACTTACAGTGGAATAACATCTTGACATGCAGGAGCAACTGAAGATGTCACCATGCTGAAAAATACCCACAACAATCATAATCATAATCATAATCATAATAATAATAATATATATATATATTGATAAATATTTGCAAAAATCTTGTAAAAAACGCATTTTTTACAATCTTAAGGAAAAACGTCTTTTTGAGCCGTGGTTCATTTAACATACGCAAACACACTTTTCCGGTCCGGTTCAATTTCATTTCGTCATTTGCGCTCTTCATTTTGATTTTTCGTACTTGTTCTTCAAGGAATCCGAACAGTTTTCGTAGTTTATCATCAATTTCCAACGAATTTGAATATTTTCGTCATTTGCGATCATCAATTTCTATCGATTTACATCTTCTTCGAGCTTTTTTCAGTCGTATTTTTAACATTATGACGGACCAAACCAAAGAAATCAGGAGCAAGCATCGAAATGAAGTTATGATACTGGATTGTACTTCTTTTCCGATATGTTTTCAGTTGTAGTTTTCTTCGATATCCACATTGTTACTCGCATTTTGAAAACTCTAGCATTGTTACTCGTATTTGAAACCCTAACACTGGAACGTTAGTAACACTAAAACTCGCATTTTGAAAACTCTAACATTGTTACTTTCAAACAATGATGCTGGCACTTTCAAACACTAAAGCTGGTCCTTTGTAAAACTGATGCTGGCATTTGTAATATTGAAGCTGGCACTTTGTAAATTGATGCTGGCACTATGTAACACTGTTACTGGCACTTTTGAAAGCATAACACTGGCACTCTTGAAACAACGTCTTGTCGGTTTGAAAATTCTAACACTGGCAATTTCAAACAATGATGCTGGCACTTTTAAACACTAAAGCTGGCACTTTTTTAACACTGATGCTGGCATCTGAAAACACGTTTGTTGGGACTTTAAAATACTGATGTAAGGTTTTTTTATATGTATTTTTAGGTGCATCAAAGCGTAAAAGGGATGGGGATGATGATGATGTTGAAATCATTAGTAAGAAACCTTTAAGAGGTGATAGATTTGAGCATTCATGTACACGAAAAAGACTTGTTGAGCTCTATTTAACTCCAGATCAGCAGAGAGATGCTAGGGCAATTGGTTTTGGATCTTTATTAAGTCTTGAGGTTAAGGTATTGCCGCTTAGGCTTGTT
Organism: Adenophora triphylla var. japonica; assembly: GCA_022495995.1. NCBI lineage: Eukaryota > Viridiplantae > Streptophyta > Magnoliopsida > Asterales > Campanulaceae > Adenophora > Adenophora triphylla. The sequence goes on along the minus strand of JAFEMH010004293.1, from coordinate 114,191 downwards.
CAATTTCTTGTTGAGAGTTTTGAACCAATATCAAGGATTCAACAAATTGATTCATCAAAAAAAATAAGTGATTACAACAGAAGATGTTTTTGATATATTTTGTCTCCCTAGGAATGTTGCAAATGAGAAGGCGAATCGATCATCCAATGAAAATTTGGAATTGAGAAAGCGGTATTTTCAAGAATTTGGCCATACTAAAGATGGTCTTCCTGCCTATAAACTTGTGGAACGCATATCCTAGTTACATCAAGGTGGGGATGAGTTTAAAAGATTGTTTGTTCTATTTTTTGTTGGAATTTTTCTTGCTCCGGTAGTTACAAAAACAATTGACATATCATTGTTAAGCCTTGTTTTGATTGGTGTCAGTATGTTCTGGATAAATTATGTGATGGTGTTACGAGGTTTAAGCTACCTCATAAGAATTCCAAGAACTTTAGTGGATGTGTAATGGTGTTGGTGATTGCTTACCTTCGGAGATTTTCATTTCAAGGGTTGAAAGAATCAACTGTTCGCCCTTTGATTCAGCATTGGAATGCAAAAAAAATCTAAACTGAGGATTGATTCTGAATCTAAACTTGGTTGGGGAAAGTTGGATTTTTCAGGAAAGCATGTTTATCCTATAAGTACAATAGGAGACGATTTTGTTGATGAAGTACCCGATGATTTTCATGAAGTTATTACTCCATTGTTGATTGAAAGTGGTGAAAATGACAGAATTGCAGACTCAAGCGATGTAAGTACTTTTAATTTGAAATTCTTACACAGTTACTTTGAATTATGTATAATGTCACTATAGATTACTTGCACTGGTACAATCATTTGCCTGCACTGGCATAATTGCACACTGAAACTGGCACAATTTCACACTGAAACTGGCACCAACCATATGCTTACACTGGCACATTTGAACTCATTCTTACTATTTTCATTGATGTAGGCTGCTAAAGAATCATGGGATATATTTAGGAAGGACCTTGATAATGCTGTCTATGCACACATTGAAAGACTGAAACTTATCAAGAAGGATCAGGGAAACAGTGAAGTAAATGAGAAGGGGAAAGAGATGAAAATGAGGGGGAGGGGGAGGAAGTAGAAGAATATACTTTTAATGAAGAAGATTTTTCGGCGATTGATAATATTATTTCAGACATTTTGAAAAAAAACAAAGGCTGATATGGTCAAAAAAAGAAAAGGTTCAATTCCATCATTTGAACTTTTATCTCAGCTATCGGGTGAGGAAAGAAGAGAAGATACAGTTCAGAAGGAATAGGAATTAACTTAGATTTTGCGGGAGGTAGATGAAGGTGAAGAAGATGATGTCGAACAGATTGAGATAGATGTTGAACAGGTGCTGAAGAATATAAATGGGAGTGCTTTAAGAGTTTTTACGAGTTGTTGAACGTAGGGTGCTCAATCAATTGTGGATTAGCTAACGAGAAAGTTGTATACTATTCTCGATTTATGATTAGCAACCCCGATGTTTTTCGTCCGATGTTGAAGCTAAGAAAGGAGGTTCTTGACCTATGCATGTCTACATACTTTTCAAGTACTCTTAGGGGGTAAGCTATAAATTTATCAATATACAAACACTGGCAACTTTTATGAATATATACACTTGTATGTAAAAGCATTTTCTAATTTATTTTTCTTTTATAGCGAGTGCCATCCTATGTATACGATGGTGCATAGCTTATCACTTGAAGATATTTTGAGCTTGGATGAAGACAGGCAAATAACTTCAAATACCGTTGAGTGTTGGGCTTTGCTTATCAATAACGAGGAACGAAAGTCTGGTAGAATGAGGAAGTATTGTTTTGGGCTAAGTCATTGTGTGAGTTCTTTATCTATAGTTGTTTGTTAGTTAAATTATATTTGTTTCCATTTAATGGATTTATTAATGTGTTATACAGGCTGCTTGGATACAACGTACACATAAGAATGAGAAAGATGTTGTGCAAAAAGCTTGTGAAGAAATTACAGACTCTTTGACACATTGGATTGAGTACAATGTCAATTCTGATGGAATTGGTTTGAGTGAAGTCAAATTGGTATGCATTCATTGGCATTTTATAAATACATACACACTGATACACTGATGCTGGCACTTTCAAAGACTGATACTGGCACTTTGAAAATATTATGCTGGCAATTTGAAATACTGATTCTGGTACTATAAGAGACAAACACTGGCACTATAAATAACTAACACTGGCAATTAGAAACACAAATACTGGCATTTAGAAACACATGAACTGGTTGTAGATAATTCACTCACTGGCACTGTTATTTTCTTGCAGTTTTTCTTGCCCTTACACAAAGGTGACAACAGAATAGGCCATTACTCACTTTTTGTTGTCAATACTGAGAGAAAAAAAAATCAGTATATTGACAACTTGGCAATGAATGATTGGAAGACAGAGAACATACCAAAACTTGCTCATAGCATGGTAATATTTTTTATTGAAATTTTTTTTTTTACCAAAACATCCATATTAATTTTGTTATTTTTTTTATTTGCAGCAAGCATCGTTCAGACACTTCTTAAACCATATAAATCATCCAAGTGCTTCAGAAGTTTCAAAGTTTGAGTATATGCCATTTGAATGGGTTTTGAAAGAAAATGTTGGTAATGCAGATTGGGCAGTATACTTAATAGCTGCAATGACTCAATTTGATGGATCAATTTGCCCATGCCCTGAGTTGTGTGATCACTCATCAAGACTGCGTATTAGGGCAGAGATTCTAGCATCTTTAATTCTTTGTGATATTAACAGAGACAGACATAGTTTATTGCTTCAATTGGATTTGTTTACAAATGAGAAAAGAGAAGCATTGAAGAAGAAAGAAGAAGAAGAAGAAGAAGAGAAGATAAAGGAACAAGAAAGAAAGAAAGAAGAAGAAAATAAGAAGATTGAAGAAGAAAAGAAGAAGATGGAAGAAGAAAAGAAAAAGAAAAAGAAAGAAGACAAGAAAAAGAAAGAAGAACAAAAGAAGAAAAAAATAGAAGAAGATAAGAAAGCTGGAAAGAAGTATATGACTAGGAAATCCAAGGATTTGTAATTGAATTTGTGGTTTTTTTTTTTTTTTGTAAATGAATTAGTGTAAATGAAATACTGATGCTGGTACTTTTGATACACTGCTGATGGCACTTTCTAACAAAGTTACTTGCACATTCAAAAACTGATGGTGGCACTTTCAAACACATATGCTGGCACTTTGAGAATCTGATGCTGGCACTTTAAAATAACAATGATGGAACATTATTAAACATATAATAATAGTGTAACTTTTTTACTGATGCATTGTTGGCACTATTTAACACTGGCACTTCAAATAAGTAATACTGGCACTCTAAACAATACTCACTGGCACATCATACAATACTCACTGGCACATCAAACCACAAAGTATCACTGACACTCACTGCCACTTCAATAAGACTAATGCTGGCTTTTTCAGAAACTGATGCTGGCATATTACAACATTGATGCTGGCACTTAAAAATACCAATGCTAGAATATTATAAAACATATAATGAAAAAGATTTGCATTCCATAAATGACAAATTTTGAACAGTGTTTTGGGCATTTATACCCTTATAATGTAAATATATTTTAATAAACAATGGCTCTTCTAAAATTTATTTACAAAAATATCAAATCAAGTGTTCATTTGGGATCTTCGAACCATACTCATTAGTAATTGGTTTTCTTCGTTCAAACTTTGTTTTAGGTTTTCTTTTTCTACCTTTTGTATCAGCACGAAACAGGGATGCATCCTTTGAAGGTGCACTGAATGTTGTGATTGTTGAAGCACTATTATTTCCACTGGTTGTTGGTCCAACATCTTGTACTTTTTGGGAGAGTAATTCTTGTATTAGAAGTGTATCTCTATTAAACCCATCTTCTAGAATTCTTCTTGCATCAATGTCTTCATGGCATGTCATCATCAAATCGTAGTACTTTCTTGCCATTTGTTGTTTCCAAGGAATTGAATTAGTTTGTTCAGTTGGAGTAGTAGATATCCCTTGGTAAGTTTTATTCCTTACATTTGATTTAGCTGTCTTTGTCCACCTTCTTTGAATGTACTTTTTCGGTATCCAATCAATATTTGTCAAGTTGAGGACCTTAATGCAATGAAAGCACAACCAACCAACCTCACTAAAACGATTGCATGAAAATTTGACAGTTATCGTTTCATTACTTTGTGTGAAAAGTACCCTTTCAAACTTTTCCGGATAGTTCTCATGAGCAACTTCAAACAACTTGTTGTTTTCATCTATGCAAAAGCCAACATTATACTTTGCAGCAAAAGAAGCCTTGACCTAATTCTCAAAAAATCTGAATATTTCTGCCGTGTAAACCTCCCTTGCATGTCTTATTAATCCACCATATATTTCTGTGCGAGGCTTTGAGTTTATTGAATCAAATTCTTTTCGTTGCTCCATGCTTCTCCAACGTTTTACTGTCTCGTTGAATATATCAAATAACTATGTAAGAGATGTGCTTCTATTTGCTTTGAAACATATTGCATGATTCGTGCTCTCACTTCTCTGTGAAGATAATATGCCAGCTGAGAAAAAATCTTTACTCAAGGCTGTACACCATTTTTCTCTTAAGCTATATAAACGATTGAACCATCTATTCTCAAGAAGATTATATTTTTCTAGCATTGAATGCCAACAATTTTCAAACTCCAACTCATCACTACAGCCTCTCAAGCAATGGTTGAATTCCTTTTTAAATTCTTCATCTGTCTTTAGTTGTCCAAAGTGTGCTATGGCATTTTGTTGAACGTGCCACAAGCATAACCTATGTCTTGTTCTTCCCTCAAAAACCTGTAAATAAGTTATAATATAGTCAAAAACACTGGCATTAATAAAGCTAAACACTGGCACTACAATAGAATAACACTGCCAATTACTAAATCTAACACTGGCTCTTCATAACACATGAACTGGCACTTACTAACTCAAGAACTAGCATTTACTAAACCATGCACTGGCACATATAAAAAGGTGTTATGAATCATATAATTTAGTCAAACATATTGATTTAGGCAATTAATTTGGTCAGTGTAAAAAGCTGTTACACAACAGTCCAAAAATTAACATTTATGTTAAAGCATTTATAATTTACCTACTCTAGTCAAACATTGGAAATTACATAACCAGTGAATGTTAACACTTATGTGTAAAAAGATGTTATAAGCAGTCACCTACTCTAGTCAAAACAACAAACAGTGAATGTTAAAGCATTTACAAATCAAACAGCAAACAGTGTTGGTTTATGCACTATAAATAGGAAAGGGCTTGACACTGGCACTATACAACACATGAACTTGCACTTACTAACCCAAGACTGACACATACGAAATCATGTACTGGCACATATAAAAAGCCATGGGAAGAACTGTAACAATTGTATCAACTTTTTAAAAAGTTGTTTGTATGAAAAGCTGTTAATGATAAGGACAAACACATGCATAATTTCATACAAACACTGGCAGTTAATAAGACAAAAACTTTTTAAAAACCTGTTTGTGTAAAAAGTTGTTAATGAATGACATTATGATAGTCAAACATTTACAATTTAACTATTCTAGTCAAGCATATTAAATTTTGTTAGTTGGTATATGCACTATAAATAGGAAGGGGCTTGATATTTTAAAATTACATTTCTTCTTTCATTAAAATTAGTTCTCTTATAATTTCAAGCAATATGTTCTCAAATGATGAGTATGACTCTGATGAGAGAGAGTTTAGGAGTGCCTTTTCTGAAATGACAAAGAAACTCCACTTTGGTCATCTTCGTATCCCTCTGACTGGAAATCTCCAGTTAAGTTGTATGTATGCCCTCTACAGCCTTGCTCAGGGCGTATGATACGTGAAAGGGACCAAACTGCAATGCTTCAGCATGCATTTGATTCTTGTGCACCCTCTTCCTCTTTCTCCAATGTTGCCAAAGCTGAGCACAAGGCTTTGACAAAATACCTTAAGGAGTATTTGGACCTGTGAAAATTCCTTGCAAGAAGAAGGACAAGGTCAAGAAGAAGCCTTTTGACAAAGGTGATGGAGGATATGGTGGAGTTTCTGGTGTCAAGCCTTATGGTGGTTTTGGGAAGGGAAAAATGTAATTTAAATGTATTTGGAGTTATCTTTTTTTTCTTTTCTATTTGTGTTTTAATTAAATGTCTTGTAAATTTGTTTCAATTTAGTAATTTATTTTCTGTTATGTCTCACTTCAAAAAAGTAACACTGGCACTTCAAATAAGTAACACTGGCACATATGATAACAAACACTGGCATTTCGAAAAATTAAAACTGGTACTCCAAAATATTAAAACTGGTACTTACTAATATTAATACTGGCACATATGAAAACAAACACTGGCATTTCAAAAAAGTAAAACGGGTACTCCAAAATATTAACACTGGTACTTACTAATATAAACACTGGTACATAGAATAACAAACACTGGCACATTCAAAAGGCATGTTCAAAAAATAACACTGGCACATTAATAAATATATATAATAATGAAAACTAGCACTTCAAAAAAGTGGCACTGTAATCCAAAATACTAAAACTGGCACTTATTAATATTAAATCTGGCACATTAATATTAACATAGTTTAAAAAAAAATAATGTAACATTGGAAATAAAATATAAGTTACCTCTTCAATTGCTTTCGCCATTGCAAAGTCTTGATCAGTGAAAATTGTTTTTGGTTCTTTTCATCCCATTGATTTTAAGAGTTGTTTGAGAAGTCAAACAAACGTTTCTGTCTTTTCATCTGTTAAGAAAGTACAACCAAACATCACCGTGTTCCAATGGTTATTCACCCCAACTATTGGTGCACAAATCAGATTGTATTTATTTGTGTCATAAGTTGTATCAAACACAACAACATCCCCATACAATTCATAATCCTCTTTCATCATACCATCTCTCCAAAACAAAGTACTGAGCCTACTTTCTTCCCCAAACTGCATTTTAAAGTAGAATCCTTCATCCTCAATTTGGCTCAGTCTATCAACTACAGTTTGTGCATCGCCCATTTCTATTTTTTCCATTCTCAATCTCTGTAAAAAGTGAATATGATCTCTTCTTGTATGCCCAACATATTCTTCCCCACCAACTGTTTTTGCCAAAACATTATATCCATCAGTTGGCTTGATGCCAGCTTATTCAAATTGCTCTATTATTTTTCCTGTAGCTTCTGATATTGACCTCTCACTACGCTTGAAGTGGTTCCATTCTGGCCTTGTCATCTCATGGTTGTGTTCAGTTTCGTGCCGTGCAACCACATATAAGTCTTCCTTATTTAACAATTTTACTCTCATAAGAGCTTGACAGCCTGTCCTTTTAGAAGGGGCTTTCTTTTTCTTCAATTTCCTCTTTGGGTTTTCAATTCTTTCCAATGGAGATGGAATCTCTACTTCACCGACTTCTAACGGAGCTGGAACATCAATTTCATTTCCTGTTCCTTTTGTGTATCCTTGGCATGAACACATAAAATATTTATCTATTAGCCTTGATGTTTTCTTTGAGACACGTGAGGTTGTCATTTTAACACTAAATCCAAATGCATTGGAATGATCCTTGTACAATTGATACAGTTCTTCCCATGTCTTTGCTTTTATCCCCAGCAGTGATGAAGTAATATCAATATGATTAGCTGCAAATAAAAATAAAAAATTAGATTGGCAATAACAATGACAAAACAGGTGCTGGCATATTATATTGGAATTACTGGCACTCAAAACAACACACTGGCACTTTAAACAACAAAGTAGCACTGACACTCCAAACAACACTCACTGGCACATATAATATCAAACACTGGCACATTCAAAAATAAATACTGGCACATTCAAAAAGTAATACTGGTTGTCCATGCAACACTAACTGGAATTTATCATAAAAAACAATGGCACATTCAAAAATTAATACTGGCACTACAAACATCCCTCACTGGCAATTCAAATAAGATAACACTGGCACTCTAAAACACACCCACTGGCACTTCAAATAACAAAGTAACAATGACAGTCCAAGCAATACTCACTAGCACATTCAAAAATAAATACTGGCACATTCAAAAAGTAATACTGGTTGTCCATGCAACACTAACTGGAATTTATCATAAAAAACAATGGCACATTCAAAAATTAATACTGGCACTACAAACATTCCTCACTGGCAATTCAAATAAGATAACACTGGCACTCTAAAACAAACTCACTAGCACTTCAAATAACAAAGTAACAATCACAGTCCAAGCAACAATCACTGGAACATATTAAAAAAAAACACTGACACATTCAAAAATTAATCCTGGCATTACAAACAACACTCACTGGTACTTCAAACAACAAAGTAAAACTGGCAGTCCAAGCAACACTCACTGGCACATATTATAAAAAACACTGGCACTTCAAATAAGTAACACTGGCATATATGAAAACAAACACTGGCATTATGAAATTGGGACTGGAAAGACAAACAAAACAAATGTTCTAGCATTATATAAAAAAAACACTGGCATTATGAAATTGTCTTACGCTTACCTGTATCGTGATTATCATCAACTGTGTGAGGAATTTGATCAATTAAAATAGCATTATCTGCAAAATTGCCAGTTTCATCTTCAAAATCGACAGTTTCATCTTCAAAATCGCGTAAGCTCATCATAACCTAATAAAAATCACTAGTTTTGAATGAAACAATTAGGAATGATTGTAAATATATTGATTGATAGTTTATAATTGTGCCAGTGAATCATATATTACCTCAATCGGCTGAAACGGATTGATTTTCGATCGAATTCTGTTTTTTCTTGACGAATGTCTCTGTTGCGGCGGTTTAACTGTGTGTGTGTTTTCGTTTGGATTTGATTTGATAAATGGCGGATCAATTTTTTTAGTGAACCGGTATCCGATTCAATACGGGTTCAATGGTTTAAAAAGGGTCCAAAAATTAGTTTTTTTATAATCTTATGAAAAACTAGTTTTTCATAAGAGCAACTCTAAATATTTTCATTAAACACATAAAAATATTTTTTGAAAAACATTTTTCTTATCACAGCCGAAAATATTTTATGCCCTTCCTAAGTAAACTACTTACAGATTTTTTCTAAGTAAAATATTTTTCGAAACAAACGGAGTCTGACAAGAAGGGATCAGCTTACACACATACACACGTCTCACCGCTCACCCCATCTCCAACCAATCACGAAAACAATCCTTTCCCATCCCTCATCGCCCTCATTCTGATCAAGAACTTGGCACTGGTCCTGCGCTCCTGCGCATCGTGATGATTAATACGTATGCCTCTGATTTACGAGAACGACCAAGATTAATTTGATAAAAGTGTTACCCACAGAAAATCAAATTAATTTTAACTGTTGATTGAAAAAGTGGGAGTATGTGACAATCGCCACGGCGTTCAAGAGCGGTGCGAGGCCAGGTCACTCTGCAACCCTTTCCTTTCCCAAGCCTCATCAATCTCTTCCTCACCCTCCAATTTTCCCTTCCCTCTCCTCCCCGGACTCCAACCCCACGTTCCTGCCACCACCTCTTCATGCCCGTCGAGCAGTCACTCCTTTTCCCCTACTCCGGCAAGGAGACGTAGGTTTACAGTTTAGAAAAAAGAAAAAACAATGTTATACATGTTTTGGTTCATATGATAGGACCTCTTGTACTTGAAGTAAGGCCTCAATTCTCCCTTTTTTATTGGTGGTCAGTTCTAGCATCCCACAGATCTATTATTTTTACCCAAAATTGTAATCCTCCCCGCCCCCGCCCCCCCCACCCCCACCCCCACACACACCAAAAAAATGAAGGAAATTTAACTAATTATATATCCCTGCTGAAAATGGACCAAATACCCCCCTTTAAGGTATTTGAAATAAGGAAATGTCTACATAAAATCCATTGCCATTCATACACACTGTCTGCCAACTAATTAGGCTGTACAATCTTGCATTGTAGGTGATATCTGGCACATATTCTTGCCATTTTGTTTCAAACCCAACTAAATGCAGATACCTAACCAAGCATATAATTTGAATGAGCTTGACACTTTTAAGGATCAATAAAAGAATAGATATCCCTGTATTAAAAAAATAAAAAATAAAAATTCAAAGATTTTGAGACTATGTATGGCTGAAACAAAAGAGTTACACGTCTGATGCTTCAGTTGCTTGTCTTGTCCTTTTTGCCCGCAAGAATCATAGAGATTTGGAGACCTCTGCTGAATGCTTGATTGAAGAGCAATCTTGTTTGGAATTCGGATACAAATGGGAACCAGGATAGGATAACAATTGGCATGAATATTATCAATCCCATCACACATTCATATGCACGGGACAGCTCCATTACTGAATCCCAAAACCCTATTCGCTTCAAACACGGCCTGCAGGCTTGACCAATCTTCAAGTGGACAAGAAAAATACCATGATTAATATAATGTCAGTGAACAACATAAAACTAATAATACAGGTGACTTTGTTTTATTTTTGCCATGAACTTTTGCATTTGTTAGACAATGTTAAGTACTTGTCAGTGTAAGGCCCCTCTTCAAGATTTAACATCTATTTCTGCATGCCTAGACGTCTTGTCTTGTCGGAGGACACTTTTAGAGGTGGCAATTGTAACCTGAACCATAAACACATTCAACTGTCCAATACCATATTATGAACGCGAATAACCCTTTCGGCTTGAGAAGGGAGAAGGGTTATATTTTTTTTTATTTTGTCTAAACCACTGGTATTCAGTCACCCTATTGGATGCATGTCGACTAAATCTGACAAGGCAGGTAGGACTACAAGGGCGGCACGTTTCCCGTGAATGGAGGAATGGGACAGTTTAGGTTGCACATGTCACTGTACCCTCTCCCCTCCACCGATTCCACCCCCACCCAACCCATCCCTACCCAAAACAAAGAAATAATATGCACCAATCAGATGTGCAGCTTTATACCCTCATCAAGACATTCATAATGTGTGTGTGTGTGTGTATATATATATACACACATTCATACTTTATGTGAACTCATTTGTTATCTGCTACTATGGGTATTTTACTCTCTGATCAAGTCCACTTGCAGTTGCATTGAGAAAGTTTTTCCGCCTGCTGGCCCGTCAACTAGCAGATACCAGTGAGGGGTTTAAACTAGTTGCACGACATTTTATGAGTGTTATAACTCCCTGCTAAAGCTTTAAAGACTGCTATTGCCAACCCTTCATTGATGCCATCCACATGGTTATTTTTCTTGCTCCACTTACCATGAACATTAACTTGGTTCTATTTGTTCATCTACCCAGGTTTGTCTCCTAGCATTAAGAGTATATTCTCTCATTCCTTGGATTTTTTTTTCCAAGGAGAACTCCATATTGAAGCTTCATATACCTATTAGTGCTATAGTAAAAAAAAAAAAAAAGGGGGGGGGGGGGGTCTACCCTACCCGGTTGAATAACCAGTTACTTCAAAAGCTACAACAATTCAACTTACCAGAATAAATGCCCAGCCTGTGGGCAGGAAGGCAAGGGTAGCCGCAAATATGTCGCCTACAGTGAGACCGCATACTACAAATAGGACAGTCATTATTGATACAAAGCCGAGGAACAGAAGCGCTTTCAGGATCCTGAACATGAGCTGAAAATCTGTGCCAAATCTTCTTCTGCCCATTGAAACCAACTGAAAATTACAGTGCAAGTACAGTCAGCATTTTGAGAATGTGATCCAGATAATCTTGTGTAAGACGTTCTTGAGAAATACCACAATATTATTCACATGTACTTATGTAATGGCTTATACACCCTAGTCGTTAAGTTAAATGCTAGAGTCTGTTTTAACTGGCAGATTAGAAGTGCATATTTGTAATAAGCCATTTTGTTTGCTTACCTTTAAGGATAGAAGAGCCGCTAGCATTACTAACCAAGAAAGCCCATAAACCTACCAAAGAAAAGAAACAATAATTAATGTCTCAGCGAGTTACATGAGGATTCACTGCAAATATAAGAGGTGCAAGGAAGTATAAATACCAGTATATGTGTGCTGCCACGAGCAATATTTAGGTGATAGACCAGTCCATATTGGTAAAGGAGGAAGCGAAGAGCAAGGATTATCTCAAGAGCTCGACCCCTAATATTTGTGTGTTTCAGGTGTTCCTGTTCTCCATCCCACCACGATTCCCAACTTTTATCTGGGGAAATACCAATGCCTCCACGGTTTCCCATCCACCTTTTCCAATCTGTCCAATCTTCTACGGTCTTTTGCCAATCAAATCCAGAAGGATTGAAGACAAAAGGAGCAAATAACCAGGATGCAACCAGGAACCATATCGAGAAAGTAATGAACAGATAAAGGTTTGAACTACGGTATGAGGTGCCGTAAACTTGATAAACGACCAATAGTATCGCCAGCTCTAACCCTTTCACAAAGTGACTACGTGAATATAGTCTATAGTTTTCTGCAAATTTTGCATGGAAAACAACAAAGCCACGTCCGGTAGCTCGGTATTTTGAACCTCCATGTAAAATGGTTCTTCCATAATAATGGGCTTTTGTTCCAAGCTGGAAGGTGAAAAACACTGAGGCCAACTGAAGCTGCATTATGATAAAATCGCCAAGAGCAGTGCGAAACCCTCTTTCGAGACCAATTTCCATAACCATTGGAAGCACTAATAATAAACCTAGCTGAAAGACTGATTGAGTAGCCAAAGCCTGTTCTAGGCCATTGTTGGCATGGAGGAGAGCTGGGTTTTCCAGGATTCGCCTTTCCAACCCACTCAGAACCATATACACGCGTCCATATAAAAATATATAAACGATAAGCACAGTGACCTGGAAAATTTGTCCCTTATAAGAAGCCATTAGGGAAATAAGGTAAAGGAAAAAGAAAATTTAAGCTCATATGAACATATGTATAGGTACTGTACCATGCTGCTAAAGTAGAAACCAACAGTTGTGAAGTAGAAAGACAACATCCTATAAAAGTCAAAACGGCGTCCAAGTCGATAAACATCTCGGCTAAGTGTTTGTTCACCATTTCCATTTGCAACCTTAGCCTCAAAAAGAGAGATTTGATTCATACCCACGTCACGGCCTTTTCCTACTTGAATGTACTCGTGATGTGTTACATATCCCCCTCTTAGAGTTGAATTGTAACCTGAAGAAAATTTAACCTCATTAAACATGATTGTTACTAAAAACATCAACTGAGTTTTCAGGAATGACAAGGGTTACCTGAGAATATATCCTCGCTTAAATTGATTATTTTTGAAGCTTTGCTTATGCCACCCCTTGTTATGTGAAAGATTCTGTCAAAGATATCAGGGTGGCCATAATGGAAGCGTACCCTGTCCACAGTAGATGGTAATCATTAGATACTTGCATCTCAATGCAACAGAAATCAGATTACATTATTTTTATGACACAAAATTCAGATACTGGAAAATGAAAGATTTAAAAAGTAATTGAAAGGAAAAAATTAAAAGTATTTTCAGCAAAACAAAGAAAGACACATCATTGAACATGTCAAAGAGAATCAGGCCTATCAATTAAAATTTTCTGCAGCGAAATCTGGAATAGGCTTTGAGTAGAAGATTATTTTAACTACCCTGAACTAGCTAGGGTACTATCGTACATTAGGAACAAACAATGAAACCAAACTACTACGAATTTTGGTCGAAGAGACCCCATAATTCAACACATTGTTTGACTATTTAGCATCAACCTAATCACATATCATGATATCAAATAAGGTTGTCGGAAAAGATTATCTAAATTTATTATAGCCATGTCAAGATGATCATTTACGAAATACAAGGATTTTTTAGGTGACCATACTTAAACAAGAATATGAACCAAATTTTAGTAATTACTTCATTTACTTCAACTTTTTATGTGATATTTTCTCCTTAAGATGCCGAAATTATTTTGTAACTGCGATTGTCCTTCCTGACCATCTATTTGGTTGGACTGCAAATTGTCTTGAGTCTTGATCAACACACTCAAACGTTCCCAGACACAATATCATACTGAATACCTTTCAACCTCTTTGAGGTAGAAATTGGTTTCATAATCAATAGTCATTAAACAAAATGTACTATATTTCTATAATTCTCGTTGGATTTCCAAATTTCCGTTTCAGAATAACCTAATTTGTATGTGGTATATATTTTTGCTTCAATTATGACTCACAATTGTGCTTAGCAGAAGTCCTTAAGAGGAAGATTATCTATATATACATATCTACATGCATATGCAGCAAAGAGTTGGGGTACATATAAATGTATTTTTAAGCTTTTTCTGCTATAACTATACCTTCAAGATACGTTGGTAGTTGTTTAGCAACACTCGGAAAGATTTTCCTTCCACATTGTGGTTATTCAATGACTTAATATTATGGTTTGTAGAGTCCAAAATTTAATTTTCCTATGCAATCATGTAACTCCATGTCAAAGCCTTTTGACTTGTTCTACATGACAAGCATCAGAGGGAAGTTATTTTTGTTTCATTAGCATTAATGATTGACTATGTTATTTGGGATCGGATAAACTGACTTACCTCAGAGGATTTGCCAGAACTCTTTGACCAATAGTTACAAAACTAGTCTCCTGATTGGACATGAACCAAGCCAGAGATGAAACACTGTAAATCAATAGGAAGAATGATTAAGAATGAACACGATCATTGTCATTAATATTTAACTGTTTTCCAATTTGGTGATCATTTCGGCCAACCCAGTCCGTAATGTGCAAATGAAAGAAACACTAACCTTCCAGTAAATATATGCTCTCTCAACCCCAAGATTGTTGGTCTACGCTGCCCATGATGATCTTTATGGAACTCCTCCAATACATTTCTCATTTTGAATGCTTCTTCAAAGTAATTATCCTGATGGGAAAATTACAGCCAATTTAGGATGTTTCTTCTTAAAGAAAACAGAGAAAGATTATTACTTTTTCCACTATATGTTCAGCAATCTGTAGATTTTGCCACTGTACAAGCTTTTGGATGCTTTTGTATTAACAAACAGGTTGCAGTTTTGCCATACTCCATAATTATCATCCAAACTTTAATAGCAGCTCAGGATACACAGAATTACATAATCAGTCTTGCATCATCATCTTTACCAACTTCACCACTGCTGCCACCGCACCAACTTAACTCTTTTCCACTTCTCTGCTTCTCTTTGTTCAAAAAGAACTTAGAATATAATATACAAAAGAGCCTGTCGATATTGTAGGGATAATTTGGTACGTTGGCGGCTACGTATTTTCATAAAAAAGACTACTCCCTCCGTCCCGTCCGAAAGGGCACTTTTGGTCAACAGCAGTTAACTTTGACCCAAACATTAATGCAAATTTAATCATCTTATTGAAATTATAAAAATTGTTATTCATAAATCATTTAATGATTTATCAATAACAATTTTTAGAATTTCAATATAATGATTAGATTTGCATTAATGTTTGGGTCAAAGTTAACTGTTGTTGACCAAAAGTGCCCTTTCGGGCGGGACGGAGGGAGTATTAATAAAGGAATAAATAAGGATTTATTTTTCTATAGAATAGCCGGATTCTCCTCGATTTAAGAAGTTGACAAGGGTTTCACTTTCCATTATTTCTCTGTATTATCCACAAAAAGATCAATGAAACAAAATGTATTGCCATTCTTATTTTTTTCATGGTATTAAAGCTGCATCTTTTTCTCAAAAAATTAAACCGAAAAAAAAAATCTTCCATTCATCATCAAATTACATATGTTTGTAATCACATGACATATATAAGGTTTTCCTTTTCTACTCCCATTAGTTTGTGGTGATAGGCGAAATGTAGAGGGGGATAGGCCAACGGTTGATATAGGGGGATATTATGGGTATGTTTGGGTATGGATTCAGGATGGAGATTGTGGCCTTGTGGGTGATGACGGGTAAAATGGGAGCAGAAAACCACTGAATAAGCTATAGTTAATTTTAGGAGTCGTTTGATCTATTTGTCAAACTTTTTGGGATATTGACATTAATCATTAAAATTTGGGTTATGGTTAGTGAAAATGGCACAAAAATTTCTCCAAGTGCAATGGCAAAATTGCAAACACTTGTACAATGGAAAATTGGTCATATTTCCAACAGAACACTGAGTAAGAGTTTTACCTGATTCATATCAATTGTCTGCAAGGCTTCTCCACGAGTGAAAATAATAGCATGATTTTGATTTTCAGGTTTTCCTTCACCAATTTCTGTTGGAGGACCTGGAAGCTTGATACGGTATATTTCCTAACGTACCAAATTTAAACATGAGTAGGCATTAACCTGTACTATATATAACAAGACTACTTTATTTTTCCCTTAAATACATATCTTTTGATGTTAAACATCTATTTTCTCCCATTTAGCTTATAAATGTGATTCGCACCTCGTCTAATTTATCTCCACCCTTGACAAGAACGGAGTAGTAAACCTTCTGTGATTTTCCATTGATGGTCTCCTCTCTCTCATCTATATAAGCGACCCGTAAAGATGGATACCTGAAATGTCAAAAAAAAATACAAAACTGTTTTGGATTATCGAAAAAATAAATGTTGTTAGATAATATCTACAAACACTCGAACATACGTTAACATGAGGTTCAGAATGTTCACATAACAACTCTGATCTCTATTGTCACTGGATTTTTTCTGAGCACCATAGACTTGGCAAGATACAACGTAAGTGAACTTTAGATCTGCCAATGCTTCGGCGCGTTCCTTGAGTAGTTTGTGATCCCCAAAATTTCGGTAACCCCCAAAAATAGCTGCCAAAGTAATATTGTTAGATATTTAATTGTTCTGCTTTAAATACATCACTTCTCAAACCTTACAATTTATTAATCCCTCCAACCAAAGGAAAAGTTTAATTGAGCTTTCTAGGCAATTCGTAGCTGAAGACATGACTTGGAAGGTTAACACCGAATAAAATTACAGAAATCACTAACCATTATCCCCAGCAAGATCTAGGAAGCACTGAAGTTCAAGAGCCTGCTTGTAGTACATCATTCCTCTCACTGAAGTAGATACGTACATTTAGGCATAGTGAATCACATCCTAGGACGAAAAACAATTCAGGAGGGTTTCTCGAATTTCCATACCTGTTCTAGAAAGTGTCTGTCCCCTGTAAGATACCCATTGGCGTGTTAATTCCATTTTGTCTTTGCTGGAGTATCCTAGTTTTGGATCTCTATTTCGCTCTTCAAAATTTTTCCATTCATCTAATTTTGAAATACACAATCAACAACAATAAGATTAGAAGTATCCTTAACAATGAGGAAAGCCATCCAGATATAGGTTCAAACTCACCAGGATATATTCTCTGAAGGTAAAACAAAATTGATATTCCATCTTCATTTTCCTTGTTAAGCTCTTCCTCAGAATAAAGGACATCTTCTTTGTAGTATGGAGTCATAACGCTGTATTCATACAAGTGAGACAGAATACTACTTGTCAGAAAATGAAAATAATGCTAGAGAATCATGATTTCTAATAATCAGATATCTTACAAGAGCACTAATGAATAAGTGGGATGACTCTGGCAATCTTGTAATTTAGAGGCATGCATAGATTTTCAATCACGCATGAGGTAGCGCGCTTTATATCAGATTGTGATATGAAGCACAACAGTTCACATAGGCTCAGCAACACATGGACCACCACTGGGCGTCTGCCTACTAAATATGTGGGTATCAGATCTGTGACCACAAGTTCATGTATGAGATCCTAAGCACTTAGAAGAAGAAGCAATGCAGTCATGATCATCTGTGTTTTGTTAAAAATACATAGAGATCTTGACAGCAGCCATAAGATTAACATGCCTAGTTATTGAGTGGCCTTTGAACTATCTTGAGGTGCCTTTGGGGGTAATCCTCGGTTTGTCTTGTTCTTGGTTCCGGTGATGGAGAGGGTCTATAAACGGCTCGAGAATTGGAAGAGAGCATATTTTCTTTAGGAGATTGCATCAACCTCATTCGATCATTAGTATCTAGTATTCCTCTATATTATCTCTCTTTGTTCAAGATTCCTGCTTGAGTGTCTAATACTATTGAAAGGATTATGAGGAAGTTTTTGGAGGAATGATCGGGTGGGAAGAGGAGGGATTATTTAGTGGATTGGGTTAAATTTTGTCGTCCCAGGAGGACGGGGAATTAGCTTTGGGTAATTCGAACTCACAAGGTTATTCCTCCCCTTTTGAGATCCTTTCCAGCCACTCTCTCAAAACCACTTGGAGAATTGTTCTGAATCCATCACATCCATTTTTCAAACCAGGGCCCAAAATACAAGGATTAGAGAATCAACAAGGGAAATAATCAAGTTAAGCAACCAAATATCAATTTATCTCCGGTTTTATTCTACAGTTTTTGTATTTCATGGATCTCAATACAGTTTCTCTATGGTTCGTTTTAGTTTTGTATAAATGAAAATGGGCTAAACTTGCAATCTACAATTTTGATAGATTTAGACATCCATCATGTTTTAGATATATCTTCTCTCAGCTTAGTACTACGTCAGTACCGTTGTAATTTTATCGTGTTCTCCATGCTTGTGATAGCATTTATTAGCTTGATAACCAATTAACTGATCAAAGCATTGTTGGGTTCATTGCAAAATCTGATCAAATCTATTTGATTTATACTTCAGAAACATATCCGTCAAGTAGCGTGGACATATATTTGCAATTATATAGAAGCAAAGCGAGGACACAAGTCTCCCAAGGAAATTCAACGTTCTAGATCGGGACCGGAAGACATAGACCATAGGGGGCACAGGCATTGCATAACCCTTGGACCTTCCTTGGAGCTTTATATTTTATATTTGTTCTCCATCTTACAGGTGGCCCAGTTAAGGCACTGTTGTTGTGGTGCTCTCACATGCGGCCTCCACGCCACTTGAAATCGGCAAACCGGACCACCAGAGATTTCAAGTAGTGAGTGAAGTATGAAGCTTTGCTGTCACCCGTTTTCACTTGGACAACATGTGAATTAAATAAGAGGCGAGAGAGTACTGCAAATGGTGTTCAGACTGGACATAAGGCACGAGACCATCCTAACCAATCGCATGGTGCTAGTGCACATTATGCTTCCCCTCACGCTCTGCCACATAAGGACTAACTTGTGTTACCTGCTTTCTCTCTCAATTCATATGCTCTTGAATTTTTACCTCACCCCATCAGCAGGTAACACCAAGCTTCACCCAGCACCAAGACCTTCGACATGAGATTATTTGAAATAAACATCCCAAGGATAAATATAGGACTGGGAGGAATGAAGAGTATAAGACATGGGCAATTAACTAAGAAGATGCAATTTTTGGAATAATAATAATAATATAACTAATCATTAGTAATCAATTGAAGCATAGAAAACCCTGGCCGTGGAATAAATCATAATTTCAAGTTTGGGATTGAGACTGACCTAAAAGAGAGCATGTCCCGAACTTTTGGAGCATGTGGCATCTTCATGTACAAAGAGTTCGTAAAGAAAGTGATGCGCCGACGGGCTTCCAAATTCATAGGTACATTAATTGCAGATTCCTTGACAGTTAGAAGCAAATGAAGCCTCACCACCTGTGTGGGGATATGAACATTCAGAAAAATTAGATGACCATTTAAATAGTGATATGTTCTTAATTTAAAAGAAATGCTAAGTGCAAAATACCTTCTCTCTCCAGGATCTGTTATTAGTCAGGCGGAGGTTGATCCTCTCAAATCTCTCTTTTTTATCATTCAGATTATCTTGGTGGAACGAGTGAGCTCTTTCGAGAATTCTACCAAAAGGAAAGTATGGAGAATTCAGGAATACAAAAGTTTGTGCTCATTTGAACGTAAACACACACAAGAAGTTATTGTTTCAAACCATTATGCTACACCTTCCATCCGCAAGAGACACGTAAAATGTAGTTTCATTAACAAGTCATACTTTTAAGATTAAAGTTTTATTCCCTCCGTCCCTAAATGAATGTCAGAAAAAAATCAATTTTTTTCTTGATCAAGAGCAAATTTGAAAAAAAAAATCGATATTCATTTAGGGATAGAGGGAGTACTAGATTGCACCTCCTTGAAATTGCACCAGAATTGTATCTTCTTCTATATAGGACTATTTTTGGGACAAACAAAATAGAAAGTGTGACTTTTTTGGGGATGTAAGGGCATCTCCAATGCATGGAGTTAAGCCATAGGTATCAAAATCAAATTTTGATTTTGATACCTATGTCACTATTTACAGGGTATCAAATTACCATCTCCAATGGTAGGTATCAAATTAATGAGTCAATTTTTATTTATTTTTTGTTTTATTGAAATTCTTTCACATTTAATATTTTTAATAATTAAATATATACTAGTGTTAAATAATAATTGAATACTAATTGAATATAAAATAAAGTAAAGTAAAATAAATATGTATACTTAATAAATAAAAATGTATTTCTTTTTCCATTGAGAAATTAATAATTTAATTTTGTGTTTTATATATATACAAAAAATTAAACAAAATAAAATTTAAATGTTAAATAAAGAATTAAATGATATCAAAATATACTTGGCAAAGTGAAGGAGTGAAGGAGTTAAGGAAGGTACCAAATTTGGTACCTTCCCTAACTCTTTATCAAAATTTGGTACCAATGATGTTTACAATTGGAGATGCTAACTCCTTCATGTGGGTACCAAAATTTGATTTTGATACCCACCATTGGAGTTGCTCTAAGGAGTATCATTTTCCAACACTTACTCATGCCCATTAGTCATGACATCCTGAGTGATAATCTCCATAATATCCTGAAGGACGTTAATAATTTGGGATTTGAACGTCTCAACATCTTCGTAATCTGCTAGCTGACCAAGAAACAACCGAATGGATGGACTCAGACAATTAAGAAAATTTACTTTTTGGAAGGCTGAAAGTATTTTAATAAGAATTTCAAGAACTGGAAAAGCTCTGGCGATGGTAAAGCATATAAATAACACTAGCAGACGAAGAAGAAACAGATTACCAGATGATTTAAAAATTTCTCCAATTTATCATTTAGCAAAGGCAACCCACTCATCCGGAATTCGGTTAAGAACCTTCGCTGTTGGATGCTAACATCTATTTCATGGCATATCTGCCGTATGAGCCTGTTCACGGATGAAAAATAAAATAAAAAACAAACTTCTCAACTGAATGAAACACAACATTACTTGATTACCATTATATGTACTATTTGGACCTTTAACATCACTACAGAGAAGGGAAGTATAAATGAAAGCAAAGCAGAAGTTAGCATATATATATATATATATATATATATATATATATATATACATATATATACATATACATATACATATATATATATATATATATATATATATATATATATATATATATATATATATATATATATATATGTATATGTATATATATATATATGTATATATATATATATGTATATGTATATGTATATATATATATATATGTATATGTATATATATATATATGTATATATATATATATGTATATGTATATGTATATATATGTATATGTATATATATATATATATATATATATATATATATATAAAGTAGTGAATAACTTACATTTTGTCTCCTTCATCTTCGAGAAGGCCGTATAGGATATCTCGGACTGTCTGGTAACACTCGACCACTGCTGAACTCATGTAAGGATCATTCCTGATCTTCTTAAACAGGTCAGCATCTTCCTTTCCTTTGAAATCTTTGGCCATGTCTAAGGCGATTGGGATCTTACATGAATAAACAAGAATCAAAACCCAAAGGGATAAACATCTATAGAAAAGAAATCCAATTTAATGGGCCTTGTACCTTACTGGCGAGCAAGAATGGAGGCCACTGGACAACAGAAACATCACTTGAAGAATATGGTACAAGAAGAAGATCTCTCTCCCTACAAATTAGGTGTCAAAGAAAAGTGTTTTGAACTTAATCCTTTGACAAAATAGAAAGAATAAAGTTGCAATGGAGGCCACTGGACAACAGAAACATCACTTGAAGAATATGGTACAAGAAGAAGATCTCTCTCCCTACAAATTAGGTGTCAAAGAAAAGTGTTTTGAACTTAATCCTTTGACAAAATAGAAAGAATAAAGTTGCAATGCAGGCCTTATACAAAGCCATCTCAACCTGTTGCTGATCAAGTCCTCCATCCGCATAGAGAAAATGAATTCATTCCACACTTGAGAAAATTTTGCAATGTTCCTTCTTTCCAATGAATCATCCTATTAAGTTCATTTACTGTCAGTCAAAGAAGAAGCAAATATATTTGCAAAAGAAGTATTTATTAAATGGTAAGCAAAGATGAGCTCAAGTATGATTATTTTGTTTGTGAAATATTTTGATGAGATTTAAATCATGTTAATGCTACCTCCATCCCCAAAAAATATTGCACATACTATTTTTTTCCATCCCAAAAAAGTCACAACTCTGAAAGGACATTTTGAGTGCAATTTCATGAAGGTACAAACAAGATACATCCTTGTAAAGCATGTCATTCTGCAATGCGACTTTTTTTTTTTTTGAGACGGAAGGAGAGAAATCCAAATTACAAGGGTGTATGCTTAATTAATTTAATAGAATACCACTACAAATTGACAGAAATAAATGAAGCAGTACCGTTTGATCTCTTTTGGTTTTTTCTGTCTGCACTGGCACAAGGCGCTTATAGAAATCAGAAGGAACAGAATCAAACCGGGCACGCAACATTCCAAGTGTCCTTATCTAAAGAAAGTAAAAAATGGAAGGTGTAAGCAGGAATAGAACAGTTCCAGTAAATTGCCAAACCAACTGCTGACCAACGTTTTTATTTCTTGCTAAAATTATAATAAAGGATTTTTTTTTGGTTTCATAAAACCCAGACAATTGTTCATCTTCCCATCACTCTGTGACAAAGTGACCACTAACCTCACCCAGGTGGCTAAAGGCTCCGGAAATTCCACCAACAATGGTAGCAAATATCGCATACCATATTTGTGTATCCATGAAGTAGACCTAAATTAATAAACTCATATTAGTATTTTACAAACAATGAGCATGTCTATTAACACTTCTCTGGTCCACTTACCATGACAATTGGAGCCCATATAGCAATAACAACGCCAATGTTACCTTTCGCTATATCATGCTCAAAATGAAGAGTGAATCAGGCAATTGCTTCAAAAGTAATCACAGTTAGGGATTCACTTAAAAATTCTAACATAGTACCTTTTGGAAAGAATTCATGCCACTCATAGCTATGGATTTGCAGGTCCAAGATCAACTTTGTAGGTGCTACTAATGGCAATATCTATTCACAGGAATGCATGAAAGGAACATAAATTAGGAATTGGATTGGACAAAGCACTATTTCCGAACTCGAAAAAAGATTTGACAATATTCAGCAGAGTTTATTTAACCTGACGCCATAAAAAATGAGCAGTAAAATTGACAGTGATAATTCTAGCAACAAAAATCGATATGGACAAACATTATGGTCGTTGATATGATTTCTTGACATCCAAAACAATCTCAGTTTCAAATCCACCTGTGTGCCTTGTCTTGACATCATCTATACTTTCTCCTTCTAAGTCAAAGTTACTACATAAAATGTCCTGATCAAAGTTGCAGATTCGTGGACTCAAAAGCACATTTTCGCTCAATATCCGTCTTTTAGTATGACAAACCCCATAATGGAGATCTATGATTCAGTACTTCCTGGTGCCTACTGATCATGCCAGTAGGTCTCTTGGAGAAGATTATCTTGCCATTAGAGGCTTAATATGGAGATGAGTTAACATGCCACATAAGGCTTAGACTATTACTCCCTCCGTCCCAAAATGAATGACCAAAAAATTTCAAATTTGCTTTTGATCATGAGCAAATTTGAAATTTTTTTGGTCATTCATTTTGTAACAGAGGTAGTACTATCTTATTACTATTGTTACAAGATAGTAATATTAAAATAAATCCTATTAGCTTAATTAGTACTTCCTGGTGCCTACTGATCATGCCAGTAGGTCTCTTGGAGAAGATTATCTTGCCATTAGAGGCTTAATATGGAGATGAGTTAACACGCCACATAAGGCTTAGACTATTACTCCCTCCGTCCCAAAATGAATGACCAAAAAATTTCAAATTTGCTCTTGATCATGAGCAAATTTGAAATTTTTTTGGTCATTCATTTTGTAGTACTATCTTATTACTATTGTTACAAGATGGTAATATTAAAATAAATCCTAAGAAAAAAATGAGAGGTCATCTCACTCCACAACTGGTCTTGAGTTGCAGATACAGGTTTTAATGTCTCCAAATAATCGTGTAAACGCTTAGACTATTACTATAGTTATTACTGCTAGTATCATCATCATCATCTAACAATTAGTGGTGTAATGGTATAATATTATTATTGCTATTAATCTACTATTACTATTTGGTCAGAAGGGTTAAGGCTTTAACTTGGTTGAAGTTTAAAGTTGGGTATGTGAGGACGAAAATAAGCCCTTTCTAAGTAAGACACATAAATGTGTATGCTGAAGTGTTTAAGCGAAGAAAGCAGGAAAGAGTTGAATCTGAGTACATTTTGGAAGTTGACACCACTCACATCACACCAGATTCTTGCATTCCTCCTTGTAAATAATGTTATACTCCTCACAACAATACTTCCATTGTTTCATTGAAACAAGAACAAATTACAAAATCAATTTCAAGGAAAGAAAAGAAAACTCACCTCCACATAGTAGCTGAATGCTATCTTTCCTATTAGCAGAATAATCCAAAACATTGTATACCTAAAACAAGTGTATTCTGTTAGAATGAAGTAAGAACAGCACGACATATCTGTTTAATGGTTGTATACTTTTATAAACATTATTGGCTAATAAGAAGAATTAATATCCTCACTTCAACAGAGAGAACATGTCCTCGTGCATCCCTCTTCCAACATAGAGCTTTGGCTGAAAACAGTTTAAGCAATTAATATACATGCAAAGGAGAATCTAAGTCCAGTTAGAATTGATGAGCTTGCCTGAGCCCACCACATCATGAGAATAACTATGCGCCAGTTTGAGCGCTCCATTGATTTCCGCAATGGTGGAAGCAGAAACAATAAGGCAGCCAATATGTTGGGTATCAAATAAATTGCAACAAGATAGCTATAAAGTGATTGGTCCCTCCATGTCCCTCCCAAAGTACTGAAAAATCTCACAAGCCCGGATGGATTCGGAACAGATCTCGAGTAAGCAATTGGCAAAATCACTACCCAAAAGGCAGCAACACAAAACTTTAAGAGGTAGCGAATTATCTGAGTAGCTTTCAGGCTCCTCCAAGCATTCAAACTAAGAATTACATCTAGAGTAGCTGCACAAAAACAAGGAAATCAGTAATTTAAAATCGAAGGAAAGTATACGTGCGCATATCATAGCCAAATAGTAACAAAACTTAACAAACTACAAAAATTTATGGTTAGCATTTCATACCCTTCTCTGTTTTCACTTGAAAAGGAAAATAGAGTTAGGCTTTTGTAGTTGTTCATGTTTCATGTTCAAGAAATAATTCAAAAACAGCTACTAACGATGTCCAGCACAACATCAAAATTTCAAAAAGAAATAAAAGGTCCAGAAACGGCTGGAGTTTTGTCAAAATAACCTGATCCACAAATGTTATTGAAAGTTGAGAAGAATATCAAAAACAGATATGTATCATCAGCATATTATCAGCACAAAAATAGAAAAAAGTAATGGAAACAAATAAATTTAGCATAAAAGGCTCAAATCTCTCATTTTACATGAAAATGACAAGTTGGATAATGGCATCAAAACTACCTTGCAGAAAGTTGAGGACTGCAAGAGTAATGAAAATGCTCAAAATACTCTTGATTACATCCGTACTGAAAATCCCATAGATAGATCCATCATCGTGCCACGCAAGAATTACCATCGCCTGAAAGAAATGGATGTTTTAAAGCTAGCAAATTCCTTGCATGATTATCTATTCACCATCAGAGCGACTGTACACACCTGTAAAACCAATATGAAGAAAACCCACATTCGGTCGAAACTTCTATATAGGTGCCAAAATGTACGCACTTCAACAAAATTGGTTTTAGGCTTCTTCTTCCCATAACTAACTTGGTTGTGTCCCTAATAACAAAAGATGTGACTTTTATCAAACAAAGAAGGAAACTTGACAACATACCACATACATATATACATTGTGGTCTTCCAATTTCCAAGCAACACTCCAACTTGATATCAGTAGATAGTATGCTCACACTTTCAGAATATATCTACCTAGATAAATATGTGGGGGACAGTGTTCCTGTTCCTGCCTTTTCTATCTCAAGGCTAATAAATCTTCATTTCAGAAAATGTTGCTCCCATGAGTTTCCAAGAAGATTATGAACTAAAACCTCAGCACATAAAAGAGTAAATAACAAATGCCAAGAAAGAAGAAATGGAGTACAAGCAAGTTAACCAAATATGCAGCTGAAGTCTCAAGGAAAGTAAGACTAATTAGAGGTCAGCATGACTTAAGGTCCATAAAATAATATATATGAGGGCCACCAATAGATAATAATAATAATAATAATAATAATAATAATAATAATAATAATAATAATAATAATAATATAGAAATACCTACTGAAATACAAAATAAAAGAAGGGTGGTAAAAGTCGTAGAAGTCAGCACATATTTTCAACTTTGCAGGTAAAAGAATAGCTTTAGGTTTTCCTTTTCCTTTTACTATTCTAAATCATATCAATTATATTGTCATCTATTTTTTGAGATAATGGTCTAAATTTGATATTAAATACATTACAGTGATAACTATGATATACAAAAAAATCTAGCATTTTGCATATAAAAACTTTACATTCATATGCATGCATAAGGAATGCCCACTGTAAAATAACTTTGAACAAAAGAAGATGATAACAGACTACAATATAAGCACTTAGTGCCTGTTAGATACGAAGAATCGTAATTCCTTTACATGCTATTTAAACTATCATGGAATGAAATTTGTACCGAAGCATCATGGAATAGAATGGGCATTGTTACGTAATGAATAATTATACAAATACCCGTTTTACCTACCGGCAGTGCATTTTCACTAATAACTTCTTTTGCAATTGTCTCCCCCTCTGTGTGCATTTTGAATGGGTTTTCAACAAATATTAGTGGATTGAAACACCTATGCTGTTTATCTTTTTTGTCAACTGATTTCCTCTGTGCTCTCCATGAACCATAGTATACAGACCATACATTGTAGCTCGAAAATCAGTGGTTCCAATGTGAAATGGACTTCCTGTATGGTGGTTTTAGATGACCTATCTAAAAGAAGTAAATCTCCTCTGTAAGCTATGTGCATCTGAATCATACATCTTCAAGATTTTTTTAATTTGATGTTTCTTTTCCACTTTCCCCAAATGAATTTGGACAAAAATGATGCTAGAGGTATGATATTGAATGTGTTGCCCGTGAATCGAAAGGTGATGCTTTGGTGGATGGCTCAGTCTAGGATATCAACATAGACTGTTTTGTCTCTGTTCCCCCATGAGAATGATAGAAAACTAACATGATTTATGCAGAACACCAAAAGGGGGGAGGGCTCTCTAAGCCTCATCAAAGAGCACTGTGGAAAGAAACACCTGGGATGGATGGAGGTGAAGAAGTGGTGGTGATGGGTGGAAGAGATAGGCAACTGTCGAATACAAGGAAACGTGTTATGTTTATTTTTCTTGAAGCTCAAATGAAACTCGAACAGAGATTAATAGATTCTCTGGATGCAAGGTTAGCTGCACAGCTATTGTAATGCTATTGACAATTTTATCATAGTCTAAATATCTTAATGAAGGCCGCACAATGTGGCCTGCAAACGTAAAATCGTTCAAAAGGAATCATTATTTAACACAACTCTTGGAGAATATGCAAAGAAATACTCTCTCCGTCCAATAATAAATGTCGCACTTTCATTTTTAGTCTGTCCCAATAAATATATGTCCCGTATTAAATAAGGAAAGAGACACAGTGCAATTTTACAAGTGTACAAGTAATGCACAAGCAAGTAAAGCACATTTCTTAAAAATGTTGACAAGTCAAATGCGACATTTATTTTGGGACGGAGGGAGTACTTGCAGACTTATAACGATAAACTTTATTAGGTGATTAAACAATTCACCTATAATTACACTTTTCTATGTTATTTTCTTCTTTTATAAAAACCATGTATCATAAACTTTGTTGGCGCAAGCCGACCAGGTTTGACTCAGATAAGCTCATTAGCTAAAACATTTATGCAAATTATGACTAATCCGGATTAAGTACTTAACGGACAGCTCAAATTTGGGGTTCCATTATATGGAGTCCCACAATATGGGAAACCCTCAAAAAAAATCCTCATCTCTTTTATTTGGGAAACTCACCAAGACACTTCTTTGGAAAATGTTTTGTAGTGTGATACTCAAAAAATGGCACTAAAAATAATGAAAGAAAAGTACCCCACCCAGTTAAGTCCACCAAGGGGATACAAAAGTACAAAACTCTTCACTGGACCAAATGAGAATATTCCACCACTCGCTAGAATTCACTTGGAGATGCAGAACTAAATTGGAAAGCAAAAAACGTTTTAAACTGCTCATTAAGAAAAGTCACTCAGACAATATTCCCCCTCTTTGTCACAATATATGACTTTTATAGAAGAAAAGGTTGCATATGAAAAATGAATTCCAGATGAATGTGTTCATTTCCTAGATTGACGAGAATGAACCCCGCCAGATTTATCCTTTAGGGTCTTCAAGGAATTTGTGGGTATTCTTGGAGACTATTGGTCAATGCATTGAACCCTTTTAATGACTTCTCTTCCTATTAGCTCAATTAGTGGTCCCCGTAAACATGAATGGTACTCTCATGGGTTGACAAACTTCAAGGGGCACATTTGTGAGGATTTCATAGTTGGTGAATGAAAGAGCAAACATTAAAGACAGCAATACTATCATCTACCAAGTCACAAGAATAATACAAAAGCCTTTGGGTTCAGCAAGGCTATAGGGAAAGAAAGATGGTGATTCTGGTCATAAGATTAACTTGGAGGATGTAATTCTACCAAGATTTTGAACCTCAAGTTAGAGAAATATGTTCCCAGAACATATGAGTGCAAAGGAAATGGCATGTGTATTACATGTCTTCATATAGCATATTGATGTCTCATGGTGAGACAAACATTCTACTCAAAATGACAACATCATTAAGAAAAATACATATAAATGTATATCTAATTATATATATAAATATAAATAAATAAATATATATATATATATATATATATATATATATATATATATTTTCTCTCTATATATACAGAGAGAGAGAGAGAGAGAATAAGAGGATGCTCAGATAATTCAATGAAAAAATTGTGTTGCTAATTTACTCCAGAGAAATCCCAGTTATGTTTCACAAACTTGTTATGCCACTAGTATTTTCCTGTTACAAGAAAATAATAAACCTACATCATTGTGAAGTTCTCCATTTTATGATCTTTGAATAGATTAAATAAAATCTGGACCAGGAATTCAATGAATTCAAATGTGTCCAGAATATATACTCCCTCGTTCTGGAATGATAGTCCCACCTCTTTGGTCTACTTGATTGAACTTTGACCAATAAATGTTAATATATTTACCCTGATGAAAATATAAAAAAGTTATTGGTAGTGTTTTTAAAGGAGAGTGAATAAAAAGTTTTTGAAATTTCATTGCGATTATTATCTTTTCCTAAATCTTTGGTCAAAGTTCAATAAAATTGACTTATAAATTAAGTGGGACTATCTTTCCAGGACGGGGGAGTATGATTCAATTTAAATGTCATGTTTTCCTCATCTGAACCGAAGATATCCACCTCAAAGATACTCTCCATCACCCCCATTGTTATTTCAATAAATTATTAAACATTGTTCGTGCTTCAGCATAACATCTTTGCAGGGGGATATTAGAATAAATGAAGGGCATTTAAAAGGAAAATTTTAATAGCAATTAAATTTAAAAAGCTGCATAAATAAACAGATAAGTACCACATTTGCTGGTGATGAATCATCAGAGTTCACAAAAAAATCAGATTTGCGGTCCATTGGCCAACCTAACTTAAAGCATTTGTCAGACCTGTGAATCAAAAATAGATGGAAAAATGAGAAAAGGAAATGCATGAATCTTAGGGTAGCATTATTATTTTGGCATGTTCACAAATGTTTGTTAATTGATACCAAAAATATTCATTGAGATCATCATAGTTTCTCCATGATGAATGGCTTGCTTTGCCGCCTTTGTTTCTCCTCGCTTCCTAAGATATCAAAGAAGGTTTCATTAATCACCGAACTTGTACATGAGATGAAAAGGGACAAATAGTGAGCTTGAAGACAAGCTACCTTGCACAAAACATCATAAATAGGCGCAATAACATCTCGCAAAAAAGATTCTTCTCCAAGGGGTGCTGTTTGATACGAACCTCCACTTACAGGGTGGACATTGCTAAATAAGTTTCCATGTACTTCATTCGCCATCTTATTGATTTACAAAAAAAAAAAAAAAGGTAAAAGTTATGTTGACATGGACAGATGACATTAAGAAAGATGAATGGCAGTAAAGTTACAAGCAAGTTAAAGTTACTTAATGGACACACCATATACAAACATATTGATTTGAACCATCTTATTAGGGTTTCTCTTTTGAGAATTAAACCCAAGTTAAGTAGCTTATGTTTCCACGATATTTGGCATGCAATATAGGCAAACATCAGTTAATTTTTATTTTTTTGAACTAGATGTTGAGTTGATTAACTCATCATAAAGTAAGTCATAATGGTAGAAACGTCCCTTAAACGAAAGATTTTACACTCGGAAGCTGGTGTCCAGGCCAGATGACATGCACCTTCATCTTTGCAAATACTTTCCATTCGAAAGCAGGTTGGGAAACAACAACCAAAGAACTTTGTGTAAGCCATTACGCAGGCGAAGCCCAAGTTTAAACACAGATATTCAAGACAACATGCAACTTACAAAATCCAGATAATGAACTACTGAACTTAAAGTTCCAGTCAGATGCTAGCAAAACTTAGCAAATGAACTGAGTTGTCAAGTTGTGCGAATTGTTGAAACCACAAATCATTAAGTAGATGTACGAATTATGAAGTGCTGGGAGACATGTTGCTGCAGTATAAGAGTCATTAAGAGTTGAAATTTATTGGAAAAAAGAAAGAAAGACGAAAACATTTCCGCTTTTAAACTCTTTTTTAAGGAAACTGAAGGTAATATCAGAAACCAGCCTCAAAGGGAAAGTTATAAAGATGACTTGAGGGTTCAGGAGTTGTGACAATGCTAGACTTCACATCTATTGTTGGGTCCCTCCCTAACAACTTTATAGGTAACTTCACATGGTAATAAGTCTTCCTTGACAATGCCCCACAGTATTTTGTGTGCACATGATGGCCACCTGTTGATTGTGATGCCCATTGTAAACCACCTTCCAGTTTGCATCTCCACATGTGAGTGGAAGTGGTAAGCTCATTATATTTTTGGTCCCACTCTTAACAACTAGAGCTTTTAGATGAGTTGTAAGTTAGCAGAAGGTGAAGGTATATATAAAAGATTAACTGTTAAATTCAGCATGGACGTGAATGAGAGAGTATTAAAAACAAAATGCAATTCATAAAGAATCATACATTGTGGAAAATATAGCAAATGCATTCAGGCATGAATCGAATATTTGAAGCTTCACCCCAGATAAGAAGATAAAGTCCAATGTAAAGAAGCTCTAACTGCTGCACATCATCACCAGGTGGAAATCTAAGGACATGCAAAGAAAATTGTAAATGAAAGAACCCTCGTAACAGAATAAGGAAAAAGAAAGAGAAAGGTAGCAAAGCCTTAAGCCATTATGTAAATTGAATCTTTCCTTACTTGAGATTAGACGAACAATGCAAATAGGCACACCATGAACGATAGTTCTTGAAAGTTTTGTCCATTAATTCCTTTATAGTATGGCTGTCCAACTGCAACAATTGTCGTATCAACAACAACAACAAAGCCTTAGTCCCAAAATAATTTGGGGTCGGCTAACATGAATCCTCATATGTCATCATTAAAGAAAAAATAAAATAAAATAAAAATAGTCATAATAAAAGAGTAAATATATAATAGATTAAAAAAAATCACCAAAATTTAAGCATTAAAGGGAGAGCAGTAGATGAAATCCCAAAAGACGAGGTATGTCTCAACTTACTGTCATATTAAGAAAATAATTGAAAAGATATTAACTTCCTAAAGTACTCATGTCACAATGTGGTGGCCACAATTTAAGCATGCATTAGTTTATTTGACTTGGTTATTCTAGCCACAGTATTAGTTTGTATGCAAAAAGAAACTCAAAAAGGAATTATACATTTTCTTTCGTGAGAAACATAGAAATTAGTACACTTTGAGAAGGAATGCCGATACATTATAACAGAGCAGTAGAAATTTTTACCAGCTCGTATTCCTCAAGATTCTTAGATCTTATGTCAAGATTTGCAAGGAGCAATATCAAGTGTTCCCGCTGATTTGCAACATTTCCTTTCTTTATTACCAAAAGGGCAAGACAAAAAAATTGTAGTCAGTTAAATATGAAAGTCCAATCATAAGCATCATAAATCGTGGAAACACATAGCTATGGGGAATTTTAAAAGGCTCAAATAGCATCCATATAGTTTATGGAAATTGTAAAGATAAAAATATCATACACTAAAGCTTATTTAAAATGCATCAGAGAAACCACACATCGTGACTAGCAGAAGAATCAAACACACACACACACACACACACACACACACACACACACACATATATATATATATACTCCCTCCGTCCCAGCCCACTTAGGAAATTTTGAAATGGCACGGGGATTAAGGAAAAAGTAAATGTTGTGAGTGTAATAGTAAAATAGGAGAGAGAATGAGTGGAGGGAATAGTAAATTATAATGGTGTTGTGAGTATTAAAATAATGTAGGAGAGAGAATGAGTGGAGAGAATAGTGGTAAAAACTTTCCATTTTGGGAATTCTTAAGATTGGTGGGACGCCCAAAATGGAAAGTTTTCTTAAGTGGGTCAGACAGAGGGAGTATATATATATATATATATATATATTTTGATGAGGTGAATCAAACATATATCGAACAGGATAAACATGAGATGTTAAAAGAAAAAAGAACTACAGAAACAAGAGCCCAAAAGCACAGAAGATTTAGCACTATTTACTTAAACATGTAACATCCAACAAGGAAATCAATGAAATCACCAGATTATTATGGACTTATACGTACACGACCTTTTTATCAGTAAATCACCTATACACAAACCTCCAACCAAAGTTGCCGACAGACCACAACTCTGGTTCAAGAGCACAAACAGGATAAACTGCAGCCAGTCTCATGCGAGCTCTCAGTCTCTCCAACTGATAGGACTTCTCTCTGTAGAAGACCATGCATGGTGTGCAATTCCCATACAACCGCAAGGGATGCTTATGAGAACTACCCATTCCCCACTACTCCTAACTGCAATGATTTTTTTTGCTCTCCCATGAGGGAGACCCCTCTTAAAAGAAACCTATGAAAGTGGTTTGACACCATCTCAAAATGCTATTGAGATGGCTCTCTAATTTCCCTGTCCTGGGGTGCCTAGGAATGTGACTTCAAATACAATCCGCGAATCTTGTTTGGGTAGCACAACATCTTTAACTTCAAACATGATGTGCTAATTTTACTCCATACTCAGAGGATGAAACATAAAAGACATTCGCAACCCGATCCTTTCCAGATAAGGAAGAGGGCCCCACCATTTTGAGAATAAAGGTACTCCAACTTTAAATCAAAAACCAAAAATTTGGGACTGTCAACAAAATTAATTTACATAAATTGTTGCAATTTATTTGGATCACATTTGGCAGCGGATATCAGATGAAAATGGTGCTATTAGGAACCAGTAGAAGCTCCAAAATGCTACCAGAAAGGCCAGAAAGAAGGAGCATTTGAGTGACAATCTTATTTGGGAGGGTCTCCAAAACACATATATATCCCACGGGGCTTTGGTTTACTAAAATAACAATTATGTGTTTCCATTTCATTTAAGAATTTATGAATATTTTCTTCTGGAAATTTCCGAAGTCCGAATGTGGCACTATATTCGCGGTTTATGTCCTGATGGGTTTTCTTTTTTCATTTTTTTTATTTCATAAAGCAAACATTGATTAGTACTTGAAGTTGAAAATCTCCAAACTTGATATTAGCATAAACACAATCAAACTTACCCTGATTACTATATCAAAACTAATTTACTAGCATGGTAATGTTTGCAAACTCCGTTTGTCAGGTCTTAAGGGCACTATAAACACCTAATTACAATGTAATTATTTTTAAGTTTTCTTCCCTCAACTCCTTTTGGCCTTTAAAAAAAAAACTCTTCAGGATATGTTTACATGAACTCCTTCTTGATTTTTTTTCTCTTTGCTTCAACTGCTTGAATGCAGTCAAAGCACCAACCAATTTCCAGTCAATTTTCCTCGGGGGAGACTGAAGGCCAACCTCTTCCCAACAAGATGCCGGCAGTGTCAGACACGCTGCACTAATGGTTGTTTTTGGTGTTTTCTGGAAAAAAAATCACTGTGAAGTTTATCTTTCTAGCAAGGAAGATAAAGAAAAAACAGAGAAGGCCCAAGCTGCTCAAACAAGTATTCCCAAATTCCGAGAACCAGAACAAATATGTGTGGGCCAGCTGTAGATGACAACTATGCTTGTAAGAGCACGTCTCAAAGATCCACTTTTTCATGTGATATATTTGGTGGGAAGTTATTCTATAATGAGACAGGTGCTTCATTTATTTTCTCATATGTTCAGCATGACTTTATTCCATCTTTATGAAAGGCATGAGCATTTTCAGCATAGCTCGATCTCATCTTAATATAAACAAGGAAACCACCCAATACATTGTGAGGCTTTCAGGTGGTCACTCTTACCAGACACACTCTTTATATATGTTATTCACTCCACTAATATGCTAAGAATAACAACATTAAGGCTCTAAGCTTTAAAGAAGTGTCTATAGACACCAGCATTCACAAACTTGGTCTGAATATCCTCGTTTAAGAATTCTGTCTTGAGATTCCGTAGAAAAAGAGCAGCAAGGAGGTGGAATAATAACCTCTAGGCTTGACCCAAGAGTACAAAGTTTAAGAAGATGGAGAAAAGTGTAAAAAAAAAAACTGGAATAAGAAGAAAAGCGCCAAATCCTGCCATTTATGACACTGAGGTCATATAAAAATGAAAAAAAAAACGATGTAAAACAAGTTACCTGAAATCCAAATACCGAAGACAGCCATTCAAGAATATCATTTACAGGTTTATCTCTATCCTCGGGCATTCTAATTATCGGGAGATTATCCACGTTACGGAGAGCCCTAAGAGCCGCTTTGATCTGAACAGAGAGATATTAAGTACATCATAAATGAAGAAATAGGGGAGAGAGAGAGAGAGAGAGAGAGAGAGAGAGAGAGAGAGAGAGAGAGAGAGAGAGAGAGAGAGAGAGAGAGAGAGAATAAATCAAGATCCTTAAGTGTCTCTTATACTACCTCAGGGAGCTCCATAATTGCTGGTTTGACCCCGACAGCAGCATACAAAGGAAGGATGTTATAATGTTCATACTGTTCCTTTTTTTCCTCTACATCTTTCGCATACATTTGTGTCTACATTTCCACAAAAACAAAGGTTGGACACATCGAGTATATAAACTTTGACGAACAGCCAATTTTAATGATATGTGCATCACCAAAAAATATAGAAGTCCACACCTCATTATCAATTTTTGAAGAAGGTACCACCGTCCTCAGCACATCATACAAAACCGTAGCAATTTGATAGATCTTAGCCATCTCTTCACTTAAAAAGATTTAAGAAGGCAAAGCAATGAAATACTAAAAATTAAAAGAATATAACATAATAGAAAACTTCAGAAAGCTCATTAATTGAGAATGAAGACTCACGGTTTTTTTATATATTGGCCCTCTCTTATATTTTTCTCATAGAAGTTCTGATAGTATCTCTGGATTTCTCGAGGATCGTTTTTAGCCAGCTGCGGTTTTGTCTCTTCTTCTTCCTGCAATGAGGAGAAAGTTGCAACTCGTAATTCACCTTCGAATTGAAAAAACTACTATAAAGGATTTTGGCACGCTCTAGGCAATATAGTGATGTAACAAAGAGGTATATAATGTGGACAAAATTATTAATCCAAGTATCATATCAAGTGTTAAGGCTTGGTGTATTTTAGCTAGGCCTTCTCGCTAACACCATAAGCTTATAGATTAGCTGGTCACATGATATGGAATTAAAGATCAGGTTACACAAGGTATTGGATTCTAGTCGCCCACTTGCTTTGCTTCCTCCAAGTATTAGTGGTGCACGAGGTGGCTTTATGTTTAATGCACCATCGTTTCTCTCCTTACATGGGAGTGAAGTATCACGTCTAAATTGTGTTAGGGCTTGATATAAATTGTTTCCTCTCTCTAAGATCTTAAGTCTTAAGATGAATTGGCTACCTAACATCAAGTGCTAAAAAGACAGAATAACATATACTCCCCCATCCGTCACAAAATGATCTTCCCACTTTTTTTGTCATTACTACGAATGAACTTTGAAGCAATTATTTTGTTGATTTAATAATCCTAATGAAAATGTAAAACTTGTTATTAATAATATAGTTGATGGTGTATCAATCACAAGTTTTAGATTTGACATTAGTATAATTAAATCAACCTGTAACTAAAAATTGGTCAAAGTTCATTCGTAGTAACGGCAAAAAAAAGTATGAAGATCATTTTGGGATGGAGAAATGGGATTATTACAAGCAAATTAAGGATCACGTGTGTACCTTCTCAAGTCTATGTAAGAGGTAGGTCTTGAACTGGCGCACACCACGTCCACTTGACTTTGGATCCATCCTGTGAGCCTTCTCAAAAGCATGGAACCGGCCTAATAAAATAAGACATAAAATTTACTGACTAAAATAACGATTGTCACAGACCAAAACGGCTAGTAATTAAAAAGAACTTACAAAGATAAGCAACTCTAGGGTTATCATTCTCGATCTCATTAGCAACACGGAGTATAGGAGCAATTGAAGCAAGAGACGAAGGAACAAGCTCACTATCAACAGTAGCATTCTCGTCGGCATTAGGATCAACCATAGTCGGTATCCTGTTCATCCGTCGGGACAATGACCTCGGTGGTCCGACATCGTTTTTGGTACCACTTGAACTCGCCATATCCGCCGTGAACGGCGGATGTATGAAACGATTTCCGGTGGAGAAATTGCAGATTACAGAAAGTGAAAACGATTGTCATAGTGAAATTAAACTAATATATAATTGGAGTGGAGATGCTTTGCTTGATACGGTGGGGTTAGGAATTGGCTTTCGGTTTCTCCGAGAGGAAGTAAGGAACTGAGATTTGTTTTTGTTTTGCTTTGCTTTTTGGTGTAAAGAAATGGGGATAGATAGTGCTTATGCTTTTGCTTTTGCTGCTTGTTCATATGATGACTCGACTAGGCGGAAGGAATGAGACAAGGAACACGTGAGGGAGGGAAAGTGAGGTTCGGGACGGAAGTTAAAAAAAAACAATGGTGCAGACATGGTTGTGTCAAACTGTCGTTCCGGTCCGGTTCCAATTCGTATTTTTGTTTAAAATTAGTAAAAGCCCGTATTCGAGTTTGAGGACACGTGTTTTTTTTATTTTTTAATTTAAAAAAAAAATTAAAGGGCAAAATGAGAAAGGAACAACTTAGTGAGGGCAAAATGGAAAATTTGACATTTAAAACTGTTCACACAACTGTTCACGAACAGTTGTGATTTATACTTTATACTAATATTAGTAAAAGCCCGTATCCGAGGACAGGTTTTTTTTTTTTAATTAAACCCGTATTCGAGGACACGTTTTTTTTTTTAATTTAAAAAAAAAAAAAATTTAAAGGGCAAAATGGGAAAGAGACAACTTAATGAGGGCAAAATGAAAAATTCGACACTTAATACTGTTTATTGTACTGTACCCCGGTCTTATTTATACTATAGATTCATGAAATAGGATCAGACCAATTCTAATTTCTAACTCTTAAAAAAAATACTTATTACATCCCAAAATAATCATAAATTAATAACTCTTAAAAAGGATACTTATTATATTACAGTTTAGTGAAAATATAACTTTATACTCCTTCCGTCCCAGTCGAAGTCGAAGGTTTCCACTTTTTTCAAATCACGCAAATTAAGGAAATGAATGGAAAGAAAAAATGTTGTGAGTGTAATAGTGAATTAGGAGAGAGAATTAGTGGAGGAAATAGTAAATTTGAAAAGTATTGTGAGTGTAATAGTGAATTAGGAAAGAGAATGAGTGAAGAAAATAGTAAAGATTCTTTGCCAAAAAAAGAAAGGGAAAGCTTTAAACGGGACACCCAAAATGGCAAAATGGAAAACTTCGACTGGGACGGAGGGAGTAGTTGTTTGTTTTCTTTTAAAGTCTTCATGCGTTTATATACCAAAATTTAGGGGTGTAAGTGGTTTAGCTCAAATCGTGGTTTGAGATCGAGTCGAGCTAAACCGTGGGGTTTAGCTCGGTTTTTTTATTTAAGTGATTTAGCTCGGTTTATAAAATTTACAAACCACATGGTTCGGTTTAGCTTGCGGTTTGAGGGTGCCAAGCCAAACCGAGCTGAACCGAGCTAAACCGTTTAGCCATTAAACTGAGCTATGAAATCGAGCTACGAGACCGAGCTACGAGACCGAGCTATGAAGTCAAACCAAACCAACATATAAACCATAATCCTATACATTCATTCCAAATCAAATTAATCCCCACCTTTAATTATTTCAAAACCCTAAAATGCCTAATATTTGAGCACTGCCTCTTAAATCTCAATCTCATTACACAGAACAGACATTACTATCCCTTTTCCTTCTCTCTCTCTTCCCCTTCTCTCTCGACTCTTCGGTACTCACTGCCCCTCATCCACCCTCGTCGGCGCCGCCTCAACGTCGCCGCACGTAGATCTCACTGCCGCCTCAACATCGCTCACTCTCACTGCCCCCGTCTCTCTCTTCTATAGTCGAAGGCGAATTCACATCCGCCTCAACATCTCCTCAACGTCGCTCACTCTCACTGCCCCCTTCTCTCTCTTCTATAGTCGAAGGCTTTGACGAAGGCATCCATGGATAACCTCAGTGTATGTGTTCTTAATATCCCTTCAATTTTATCAAATTTCCTAATTTTCGTCTTTAATTTTCGTCTTTAATTTTTTTTCTTGAATAACCTATGTTTGTTTGTTCTTTCTTAGACTGAAAATTCAAGGAAGCGAGCTTGTTCGACTCAAGACACGGAAGTGGAGTCATCTGCAGCTACTGGAAACTCTGATGTAAAGAGTAAAGCTTCTACCTCGGCAGTTTGGGATCATTTTGATAGAGTAATGGAAGGCAAAAAACTTTCGCATTCACTTTGTAAGTATTGCAAATCAAAATATGCTGGTAGTTGTAGCACTAGCACTCTTACCAATCATTTAGGAAAGTGTTCGAAATATCCGTATAATGAAACGAAAAAGCAAAAGACACTTGAATTTGTGAAGGAAGGGAATGGGGAAGGGGAAAACAAGTTGATTCCTTGGAAATTTGATCAGGACAAGTGTAGAGATGCAATTGCAAGGATGATAATTATTGATGAACTCCCTTTTAGTTTTATTGAGCGTGAGGGTTTCAAGTATTTTGTGAGTGTTGCTCAACCTAGGTTGAAGTTAGTGTGTCGTAATACAATTGCTAAAGATTGCATCGGAATTTATAATGATTTGAAGAAAGATTTGAAAAGTAAGTTGGCTATAAATGCTCATAGAATTTGCCTCACAACTGATATATGGAGTTCATTGCAAAATTTGAGTTATATGGTTCTTACGGCTCACTTTATCGACAAAAATTGGGTTTTACACAAAAGAGTGCTCAACTTTAAAACAGTTAATAGTCATAAGGGGGTTGCAATTTCCGGGGCAATTGAGGCTTGTATGCTTGACTGGGGTATTGATAAGGTTTTCACGCTCACGGTTGATAATGCTTCGTCTAATGACACAACTGTTCTTCACTTGAAGAAAAAACTTGCAAGAAAAGATGGACTTATTTTGGGGGGTGAGTTCTTTCATATGAGGTGTTGTGCCCACATTCTCAACTTAATTGTTAGAGATGGGATTGGTGAGATAGATGAATCAATTAGTCGAATTCGTGGTGCGGTGAGATTCATAAGGGGCTCCCCGCAAAGAGCCAATCTTTTTAAAGAGTATTGTGAGCAAGAAAAAATTCCTAATAAACATAAGCTAGTCCTTGATGTTCCAACTAGGTGGAACTACACTTATCTTATGTTAGAAACTGCTCTTAAGTTTCAGAAAGCATTTGATGTCATGGATTTAGAGACTTCTTTTAATAGTGATCTCCCACATGGTTCTCCTACAACAAGTGATTGGTCTCGTGCTAAAACTTTGTGCAAGTTCTTGAAAGCATTCTATGATATCACCAAGAGACTTTCAGGTTGTTTGTATGTAACTTCTAATTCTTATTTCCATGATGTGTTCTTGATTGAAAAGAGTTTGATTAGTTGGGCAAATAATAAGGATGATGATGAATTAAAGGAGATGGCAAAGTCGATGCAAAAAAAGTTTGACAAATATTGGGGTGATATGAGTAAGATTAACATGAATCTTTTACTTGCTGTTGTCTTAGATCCTCGGTTCAAGTTGAATTATGTGAAATTTTGTTATGGCTCCATTTACAACCAAGAAAAGGTGGTTGAGTTGGAAAAAACTGTGAAAGATACTTTGTATCGTATGTATGCTTGTTACGAATTGATTGAAAAAAATGAGAAAGCTTGTTCAAGTCCAACCGAAGTTGAGGTGGAACAGAATAGAGAGTCTGATTCTTCGATTGAGAGTGATTTAGAAGTTATGCAAAATGCTTATCTTAAGCACTTGGAGGAAGAGAATGATGGTGCAAAGTCAGAAATTGAGAGATTTTTGGATGAAACGGTTGAGAAAAAAGTAAAAAACTTTGATATTTTACTATGGTGGAAAATGAATGCTAATAGGTATAATATTCTCTCTCTAATAGCAAGAGACGTTTTGGCAATTCCCGTTACCACAGTTGCTTCTGAGTCGGCTTTTAGCACCGGAGGACGTATTCTAGACCCTTTTCGTAGCTCCTTGACTCCCAAGATTGTTGAGTGTTTGATTTGTGCACAAGACTGGTTGCGTGCTGCACCTCTTCCTATTGATGTTGAATCTCAAATGGATGACTTTAGTGATGCTGAATCTGGTAAGCTAATAATAATATACAATTTTGTTAGTATTAACACCTTTATTCGTTCATATTGTAATAATAACTTTTTAATTTATCTTGCAGTTGTTACTGAAAATTCTGATCTGGTGAATTCTTCAACCTTAAGGGAGTGACACAGGTATGATTACTGTTTCTAAAATTCTGATATGTTTTCTCCTTGCTTTTGAGTCACTAGTCATACTTGCTATTATTTGCTTAGGTTGTCTCACTGTCTGTATCTATACTTGGAAGTTTTTGCAATCATTCATCTGTTGTTCTAACATATATTTGATTAAAGTATTTGACAGTGCATACAGTTGTTCTAAGTTTGGGGAGAGAATGCGTTGAAATAAATGCAATAACAATTGGAAAAGCATGGGATTTTATTGTTTTATATCTGCATCCCTATACTACATCCCTTATTGATTATGCATCATTATTTCAATTTTTATCCACTTTATGTCATGTAATTTCACTTGGGAACATGATAGTTGGCAACAGTGAATTTCATTAATTTATTAGGAAAAAGTATTTTTTTTAGGGACATAATAAATTAAAAAGCGACACTCATTTAGGGGTGGATGAAGTACAGGATATACAAAAGAAACGTTTTTTGACTTGTTGCAAATTATTCAAGGACCTATGCTTTTATGCAACAAATCGAGTTGAAAGATGATATTATCGCTACCGTCATCAGTTGCAAGAACTTGTGTTAAATTTCTGGTAGTTTTTGGGATTGGAAGGCTATCCTTCACTGGTGTCTTGTTTTATAAACTTCCCACTATGTTTGTTGTTAGTGGATTGCTTGCACATCTCTTATGGTTTACTTCTACTCACATGTATATAATCCATCTCAAGGTATTTGACATTCCTATATGTTTGCTGTCTCATTCGGTATGCTTCATTTAAATAGTGGAGGCAACAAAGTCAAAATGGTAATGTATGTATACACCTCACTAAAGAAAAAGTTTGGTTTAAGAACTTATTTTTCTTACTATCATTTATTTTTATGTATAATATTTCTTAATTTTATGGTGCAGTTTAACATGTATAAAAGGCCAAGGGAGTTATCAAAGATATCCTCCCTCCGTCCCATTATAAGTTATCTATTTTGACTTGTGATGGTTAATTTTAATGAATTTTGATCAAGTTGTTACATGATGTAGAACAAAGGAGCTTGGAGTTGGAACTTGGAAGTACTGAAGCATGAAGTACTGAAGCATGAAGCATGAAGCATGGTCCACCTTTTTCTAGTTTTTGTTGTCTGGTTTACTTTAATGAGTACTAAAAAGATTTATAATTTGGTTTATAATTTGGTTTGTATTAAGGCCTGTTTCACTGTTTGCACTTTGTAGTTTGCACGACACTTGGTTTTTTAAGAATTAAGTTGTGTTTGCTCAGTGCTCATTCTCAAGTTGTGTTTGTATTAAGGACTGGAATTGGGCCACAGCACTTGGTTTTTTAAGAAGTGATCAAGTTGTGTTTGCATTTATTCTTTTTTGTTATAAATTTGTTTGAACTTTGGTTATAATGACGGTTTGGACCTGGTTTGGACCGCGGTTTGAACCGAAAATTCAAACCGCGGTTCAAACCGAGCTAAACCGAACCATGATGGTTTGGCTCAGCTCGGTTCGAATTTTTTTATGATTTAGCTCGGTTTGAAATTTTTTCGAACCGATACTAGCGGTTTAGCTCCTAAATTTGTCCAAACCGAGCTAAACCGAACCATTTACACCCCTACCAAATTTGCTTCGAAAATACATTAAATATAGTATTTATTATTCTTAGGTACAAGTCAAAATCTTACAAAAAACGCATTTTTCCTTAAGTTTAGAAAAAACGTGTTTTGTTTCCCTCGCTAGTGTCAGTGCCAGTGTAACAAAGTGTCAGTGCATGTGTAACAAAGTGCCAGTGTAAAAAAGTGTCAGTGTTAATATAACAAAGTGCCAGTGTAAAAAGTGTCAGTGCATGTATATTAAGTGTCAGTACATGTGTAACAAAGTGATAGTATTAGTGTAAAAGAGTGTCAGTGCATGTATATTAAGTGCTAGTATAAAAAGTGTCAGTGCATGTGTAACAAAGTATCAGTGTTAGTATAAAAAAATGTCAGTGTGAAAAGTGTCAGTGCATGTATTATTAAGTGTCAGTGTAAAATGATTTTTCCTTAAGCTTAGAAAAAAACGCATTTTTATAAGACTAACTCTATGTACAATGAATTAATAGTTATCAAAGCTTTCAATGTCTTTCAACTTATTATTTATATACAATGAATTTAGTTTATACGGAAATATGATATTCATCGAATAGTCTAAAAGCTCTTTAAATCAATAATTATTAATTTATCGATAAATTAATAAATTTCATCGATCCCGACATTATTAATTTATATAGTTTTTATCGTATAATAGAACCAGTTTCATTGGTACAATTACAATGGTTTGATTCTGAACATATTACACAATATACAAAAAAATGTACAAAAATAAAACATACGATAATTAATTAAATATTATCATTTGATTTGTCGACAAAAAATTAAACTAAACAAACAAAGTGATTACAAATACTTAATATTCAAATTACAACATCAAATATTAAGCATTAATCCTTCACCTTAAAACTTTAACCATAAGGTAAATTAAAAAACAGCGCATAATAGAATCGATTTCATTAGTACTCCCTCCGTCCCTAAATGTTTGTTTCATTTGACTTTTTAAACATTTTAATTTATTGATTTTGAAGCTTTAATTTTGGTTATTTTTACTAACGCTTTGAAAATTAT
Organism: Adenophora triphylla var. japonica; assembly: GCA_022495995.1. Lineage (NCBI taxonomy): Eukaryota > Viridiplantae > Streptophyta > Magnoliopsida > Asterales > Campanulaceae > Adenophora > Adenophora triphylla. The sequence goes on along the minus strand of JAFEMH010004293.1, from coordinate 69,975 downwards.
TGATAATATACACCGCCGTTATGTAATACTCCGTTCCTAAATGTTACAAGTTTTGAAAATTTAGTGATTTTAAAGCTTTAATTTTGGAAATGAGACTAAATTTTTGGGACAAAGAAAAAGGGGAAATGGGACAAACATTTAGGGAGGAGGGAGTATGTTTACAATGGTTCAATTTTGATTTGGTTCTACATGTTATAACAATATACAAAAATTAGTACAAAAATAAAACATACGATAAATAATTAAATATCATCGCTAGTTCTGTCGACAAAAAAAATAAACTAAACAAAATGGTAACAAATATTCAAATCGCAACATAAAATAGTAAACATCAATCTTTTCACCTTAAAACTTTAACCAAAGGGTAAAATTACAAAACAACGCATAAACTCCACGGAGCGTGACCAGCGTAGGTTCCACATCCAAATTTTGACAATTTAGGAAAGTGTCTATTGTTGCGCAAATCAAGGTTTTAAGGCCTTAGATTAATAAAATTTCATGGACTTTATACCCTATTTTGCAATTATATGAAAATGGTTGAGCCCCAAATTGACAAGATTTTTGCTTGAAAAAAATAAAAAAGCCTTATTTCGATCAAAATTTGTCAATACAAGGTCATCAATCGTCAAAATTTGGATTTGAGACCCTAAAATGATATCTCTCCATAAATTTTAGACCATATTCTGTAATTTACCTTTAACCATAACATAAAAAACTAAATAATAATAGCAACATAAAGGATAATTTCTCGTAGAGATAATAAAAGAGGAGAGGATGGAGATAGAGTGGGAGTGAAAACGGTGTAAATGATAGAGAGTTGGGTTAGTAGACGAGTGAATTAGGGATTTTAGTTTTAAATTTAAAATTATAAATCTATATATAATATTAAAGCAGAAGAATTTTCAAGCTCCTCGTCGCGCCACGTGTCAAATGCTTATTCGCCGATATTTTGCAATTTAGTCCTTAAAATTCTTTTATTTAAGCCATTTTTTTGCAGTTTGGTCCTTGAAATTCTTTAATTTTAGCCAATTTTTTGCCTTTTGTTCCATAAAAAGAATTAATGCCTGTTCACATTTTAAACTCTCTCATAATTCAACATTCTCAACAGACAATGGTTCGTCTCCTATCCCAAACCTTAATTCAAACCTCATCTTCTTCATACCAATCTCTACTTCATGGTTTATGCAGTGAAGAATACATGGATAATGGTGGATCAGCATTGTACCAGAGATGATTGGCTGAAGGTTCTCTTTTCAGTGACAAAGAAGCTGGTGTAGATCATGAGGTTTGTGTTTCATCTCTTCATTGGTTCCCCACTGATAATGTTTATCTGAGTATAAATCAATATTCATTCTAATCAAACTTTTCATTGGAGGAAGGACCTTCCTACAAATCGTTAAATAATGTTTAGGCTCCAACATTTCTAAACATGTAACTAATCCAACTTTGTTGCAATAATGTCACGTTCTCATACTAAGCGGGAATAAATGAAGAAACAATTGAAACCAGTGTAATATTCTTCATTGCCTGGTAGTGCTGATCTTCATGTTTACTCAAGCTTGACTAAATCGTTAGTGGGGATTAAACCTCTGTATATAAAATCCAAGCTTGACTAAATCGTTAGTGGGGATTAAACCTCTGTATATAAAATCCAATTTTTTGCCTTTTGTTCCATAAATAAAATTAATGTCAATTCACATTTTTCTCTCTCATCTTTCCCCTTTCTCAACAGACAATGGGTAATTCAGAGGTTGTTATTTCCAAGAAGGAGAAGATGTGAAGATGGATATGGATGTTGATGTTGCATACAGAAAGGCCATTTTTTGGGTCTGTAGGCCTACAGCATCATCATCATTATGTTATTTCGACATCAATCAAGAAACAATGAAAGAAATCCTGCGGCCTCCTTATTCCAGTCCTATTCCAGTCCTGGTGATCGTGTGAAGTTTATTTTAGGTTTATACGTGATACACTTATGACTCATATCATCATGGTTGGAAATATTAAATTGTTTGAGTGAGCAGCATGTTCTAATGAAGCCTTGTCATTTGGAATTTTTTGGTGTTGTTTGAATGATTTAATTTTTATAAAATATTATTTGTAGCTTAATGATACAAGTAATCTGATGCTTAATGAAATTCGAAATATTCTTCTGCAAATACCTATAATGTGTTTGGTATATCAGGTTGTAAATAAAGTAGGTGTTTTGCATTTTAGTCCTTAAATACTGATGCTTATTTAAATCCTAAAGAAGAGATGAATCAAATTTGAAATTCGAAATGAAATTCGAAAAATCAAATTTCAAATTCAAATTGAATTTCAATCTTCAAAACCTTAATTAAGATAAAATCTGATTTTCGAATGTGAAATTCTCATTGATCAATTAAATTTGGTTAGTCCCTAAATTAGGATATCAATATTTGATCAGTCTAAATTAGGATAAAATCAGCTTTCCTTGATTTGAGGGCTGTATATTCAAAAATAACATAAAATTCGGCATAGGCAGAGATGCTTTCCTTGATTTGAGGGTTGTATATTAAAAAATAACATAAAATTCGGCATAAGCAGAGATGGAAAATAAATTCGAAATGGAATTCGAAAAATCAAATTTCAAATTCAAATTGAATTTCAATCTTCAAAACCTTAATTAAGATAAAATCTAATTTTCGAATGTGAAATTCTCATTGATCAATTAAATTTGGTTAGTCCCTAAATTAGGATATCAATATTTGATCAGCCTAAATTAGGATAAAATCAGCTTTCCTAGATTTGAGGGCTGTATATTCAAAAATAACATAAAATTCGGCATAGGCAGAGAGAGAAAATAAATCAATATTTGCAAAATTATATCCTTAAATGATATCCTTAAAATTCGAAAATCAATAGTATATCCTTACATATAACGAGAGAGAGCTAGAGAGAGAGGCGGCATATGAGAGGAGATTTCGGCAGAGGCATATAGAGAAAGAAACCAGCCGAGCCTAGGGAGGAAGAAGAAGAAGAAGAAATCTTCTTCATTGCTTGGTAGTTTCAACAACAAGGTAAGGACTAATTTACTTGCAGTACTAATGTTCAATTGTGTTCATTTTTTTCTTTTGTTCTTTTTAGCTTCTATGTATAAGTTTTTCTCAGATCAGTGACATGTTCTCATATCCTTATGGGATATGTTATTAACTCTATATAATCCTATATTTTTCATGTTTCTATCCCCATAATATCCTAAATTCTGAATAATATATGGCTTAAATTTTTGAGTCGTAGAATCATCATTACTTGATCATGGGAGCTTATTTTTCTTTTTTGATTTTTGTTTCAGTCACTGCAAGATGTTAGTATTTAAAATTAACCAAATTTTAGGGGAACTATAAGATGTTAGTACTTACTTTTACGAGATAACAGAGAGTCCCATAAGCGAGTAGCCCTTTGAACCATGTGTGAATTCTGGCTTGAGCTATATACCATTTCATCCCACAGTTCCCCTTCCAACTTCACTTTGTTGCGTAAGTCATGTAGCTTTTCAAGCTCTAGCTGTAAATAATCCTGATTTGCTCTTCTTGATCGAGAGCAAATTTTGAAAAAAAAAATCGACAATCATTTTGGGACAGAGAGGGACAACAGCTAAGCAAAAGACTAATAATGCTATCAAAAACTATATATACCTGTCAAGCATTGTTCAAGATACTCTAACTGAGACTTCACACCTACAGCACAACATCAATAGCAAATATCAACATCAACTTAATCACATCACTCACAACTGGCCAAATAAACATTGTAGTGAGTCTGTTTCAAGTTTCAACCAAAACAATCCTTCGATTTGCAGTCATGATCTCCACTAGAGTACCTTACATCTTGCATTAGCACAAAATTGCTCACTTTGGAGAAAAATCACATGCCAATAATCTACCGGAATGTGTAAATTGTGACCAACCCATTAGAAACATTATAACAACAAAAGATCCTTTAAATGTAGAGAAAATAGAATGGAGCTTGCCAAGGTAAGACACGTCAGGGTCCTTTTAAAATATTGATAGAAACCAAGATCCAAACCATGTCACTGGTGAGCAGTTGAATCTGTTTGCCCCAAACAATGACTTTTTTTTGTGTTATTGTTGTTGATTTATATTATTTGATTTTGAATTTCTATTTTGGGGGGGAGGAGGGTGTGTGTGTGGAAACATTCTTCTGTTCTTTTGGTCACTGCCCTAAGTTAAGTTATAGATTGTCCAAAAAGTATTCTATATAAATAGGTAATACAGGATAGTTACCTTAGCCATTTTTGATAAAGCTATGCACACGGCCCTTTGCACCTTAACAAGAGGGAGTGGGTAGATAGCACAATGTTGTATGTCTCCACAACAGAGGTGGAAACCTGTGGAGAGATTGTTACAGAGTGAATCCAAGCTTGGACTTCTTTCCATAGTCTACAGACAGACGCTCTAGGCATCTGTCCAACATTTAACTCAACCGTGTCAAAGCCCAACTGCTTCATTCCTGAAACATTAGAGCATAGACATACTACATTAGGTTCAAAGTTACATAAGTAGAATTTCTGGAAATATAACAAGATTATATTCTCCTCACCTCCACGTATTCTTTGAAAGCAGATGGACCTTTCCGAAGCATATATTCAGCCCAATCACCTGTACTAACGTATACGTTGTGTTTGTGCTCTAGGTGAGTAACTTCTTTTATATATGATCTTGGAATTAGACTATATATGACCTTGGAATTAGACTATGAGAGCCTCCAGTAAACTTCAGCCCATCAACAAACTGTCCCATGGACTCAATCATTTCCTGTCAAGCATAACAAGTACCATTAGTGACCAATAACCAAGCACATTACCCCAAATGAAGCCACTACAATCAAGTTGTTCCTTAAGAAAACATTTCTTCTAACTGCATGTAGAACCTATGTAAGAGTATCCGATCCACTAATCCGATACAAGGTAGACAAAATGTAAACGGTTTTGAGTTAACAGAATTGATGACATTCAGAATAATGTGACAAGAAAAGACAGTCAAAACTTATAATAAACCAAAGTAATCAAAGTCTCGGTTAAAATCTCAAGGGTAACAGGACAAGAGAAGTTGTTTGAAAGACAACAAGGAAATTCAAACTTCTCCCTCCATCATAAATGAATGTCAAGAAAAAAATTAATTTTTTTTTGCTATAACTGTGAAGTATGTACATACCATATATCTGTTAGCCAAATTATTCAATAGGATAGAGTGGAGATCCAAGTATTTGTAATGGCCAGGACATCGGTCTTTTGGTCCACTATCCCGAGTTTAAATCTCTGTGGGACCTGGTTTTATAGCTTTTATATAGACACATCAGTTAGAAAACAATGTTCTTATGCCTTTATCCAATATCCCAAGTTTAAACCCCGAGTTTAAGTCTGACCTCCTACTGTTAACAGCAACAACAACATGTTAATTGACATTTGTATCATAGCCTTATAAAGTTAATGAAATCATCTTAAATGTTTCTTTATGGCCCGAATAACATCATCAAATGACTCTTCAACAATGAAACTGCAGACAGCTGTTTGCATCAAAGGTCATTTTCACCTTTTTTTCAAATATACCGGAGATGAATAAGTATTAAGGATAATGGAAGAATTTTTACCAAATGATTAACATGAAACAGCAATATGTGTCCATAAGATAATCAAATTTAACCTCTACTACTACAAAATACAGTAACAAATACCGCGGAACTCCGCAGTCATTTCATGAGCCAAGTATGACCACATAGTCTGTCTCTGTACTGCTGTCTCTGCATTTTTCAGAAACCTTCTCCTTTCAAGGGCTATTCTTGCCTGTTTAACAACAACCACATTATGTATATAAGAACTGATTATTAACACAAACTTTTCAAGGATGCTACACAGCAAAATCTCATATTTGAGAATAGGGCAATTTCTATAATTCATAAATCAGTTCATTCCAAATATCTATGCATGTATCTACTGCATGCCATTTATGAAGGATGAGTAATAAGGATATCTAACCAACACAAATTTGCTTACTGCTCAACCTTAATACTACAATATACTCCCTCTGTTAGAAAAAGATAGTCCCATTGTTCATTTCACATAGTCTAAGGATGTGCTTTTCAATTTGTACACTGTCTTACCTCTTTTCAATTTATATACTGTCTTTCCTCTTTTTTTTTACATGCATATTAATTTGATTACTATTTTTTATATGAAATAGGAGGCAATGGCAACAAACAGTCAGGTGATTACAATCAAATCCATCGGAAAGAACACTAAGCTTCGCAGTATAGTTGTGCGAGTTTTGAAAGTGTGGACACCAAGAAATAAGCTTGGAAAACAATGGCTTGAAATGATATTGATTGATGACGAGGTTAGTGCTTAAGATATTATTTCTTCTTGGACCAATAACGCTTGAGAATAATTCTAATATCATATCATTATTTTACTTAGGGATCTAAAATTCAAGCTACCGTTCCAACAAGTATGTTGTCAACAATGAAGGAAAAGTTTAGTGAAGGAAAAATCAGGAAGATTTCTAATTTCGTTGTGGAGCAAAAAAATCCTATTAATCAGAAGGGGAAAATTAATCATGAATGGAAGATAATCTTAAGTTTAGCGACCAAAGTTTCTGAAATTGAGATTCCTACTCGGATCTCAGACAATGGTTTTATATTCACTTGCTTTAATGATTTACAGGACTACCCCGAGGAGTTTGTTTTGGGTAAGAATATATCTTATTTCTATTCAAAATCTTAATACTATCATAAGATTCACACTTATGCTATTTTCCTTGAAATGTTAATAGATGTTATTGGCGAGGTTATTCTGCCTCTAGGAGATTTCGAGTTTGTATCTGCACTCAATGCTAGGAAAATGGATGTGACATTGGTTGATAATGAGTACGTTAATCAATATATCATCATTTGATTAACATTTTTATTATAAGCAGATTATTTTAGTATTATACCAACATATAATTTTTTAATTTCTTAATATAATGACAGGGGAAGGCAATTGTGTTGCATATTGTGGGAGTCATATGCAGATGAGCTCAAGTTTTTTGTTGACGGTAGAGGTGACAATGCTGATGATCCGATAATACTCATTCTACAATTCGTAGTGATATCAAAATATCGAGGTGAACTTTTTTTAGTTCTGATATGTATATCTAGATTGTTCTATAGTTTTGAATGAATGTTATTGCAATAAATGTATATATAGATTGTATTATATTTTATGATTAATCTTATAGTCATTCATATAATATTTAATAATTAAATTATTAAATAATTAGATGTTTATTGACTTACACCAACATTATCATTTAAAATTTATTATTATTTATATTTTAAATATTAATATTTTGACTCATAATAGCATTTTTATCTTCTTAGATTCAAAATTAAGATTAACGTCATGGATGTGAATGAAGTTGCTACACATTTTGTGTTGTTTGATAGCAACTTCTCAGTTGCTTAAGAAATCTGCTTTTGAAGTCCTTGCAGAAGTTTTAGAAGTGCGTAATTAGTTGATCTTATGACAATAATCATTATCCTAGGTTTCCTAATTAATATATTATTAATGTATGATGACCAGCCCGATCAATTGCCCCCCTCTTTTGGGGCTTTGATTGGAAGGCAATGCCTGTTTAAAGTGGCAATCGATCAAAGAACCAAGGATACCTCCGATGAGAATCGAATCTTTACTGTGAAGAAATTAACCGAGGATGCCAATATCATCACTCAGTTTATATCACTTACTAATTTTGAGGTAAGTTCAAAACCATACCTTCATTCTTAAATCATGAATTGTTATGGAATATATCTGTCATTTTTTTCATTTTTTCATATTTCAGGAGGTTGCTTCTAAGCTAAAATTAGATGATGAAAATATCTCCATTTTGAATGATAATGTTGGTGTAAGTCAATAAACATCTAATTATTTAATAATTTAACTATTAAATATTAAAGTTTTCATGTTATATAACTTTGTTATTTTGATTTTTTCTTATGTAGGATAAGCCCTCGGAATCAATGGGGGAAAGTTCTTCAACAACGATTTATAATGACATTACTCCTCAGAAGCGTTCGCTAGACATTATTTCCATTGATGAGGAGGCACAGCTATACGTGACTAAGGGAATCAAGAAAATAAAACAAGAGAAATTGGACAAGTAGTAATGAAGGAATCTAACGCTTTTTATTTCAGACAATCAATTTAGTTTTATCAAATAAGTATGATGTTGGGATTAAATACTCCTAAACAATCTTTGGTATTTTTCCCAACGTGACATTATTGTGCGTAGAGTGGTGCTGATGGTTAACAAATATTTTCTTTGGCATTTTGTTAATTCATTTAGTACTTTGGGATTTATTATTAATATTCTGATTAAACCTATCTAAGTTTATTTTTTATCCATTTGGTACTTTGTGATTTATGATTAATAATAGGATAAAAACTATCAATACCTGAGATAAACAACTTGCTTCTACTTAAATATTATTCACATTCTATGTGTGTGTTGATCAGGAACATAGCTATAAGACCCTGGAAATGAAAACAGAGAAAGAAGAATGATCAAACGATAGAAAAATAGCTCCATTGAAGAAGAAAATTAGCTTCAAGAAGGATTTTTTTTTGTGAGCTGAAGTTCTAACGTATGCTTAATTGGTGCCGCATGATTCATTCTTAATAATCATGATTTTTAAACTATTGATCAGGAACATAGCTATAAGACCCTGGAAATGAAAACAGAAAAAGAAGAATGATCAAACGATAGAAAAATAGTTCCATTGAAGAAGAAAATTAGCTTCAAGAAGGTTATGGTTTTAGTGTACTGGTCCAAAGAAACACATGACTTCATATACTTCAATACTCAAACTAAAAGTAAAAACCCAAGAAACTTTGTCATCTCATTTTTTTTTTTAAAACGAAAGGAGACGGTACTCCCTAGATTTTATTAATTAAGTAAAAATACAAACGAAGGTGGGGGAAACCTCACCCACCGAAAAGGAAAATACATTGGGCTTAAAGCCGAAGAATAAGAAAAAAAAAACATCTACCGAGTTGCTCAAAAGCAGAATCCATTATCTTTGGTCTATGATATGAAAGCAGTTCTCCTGATTGAGTTAGAAGTACCCTCCTTGAGAGATTTACTCCTGTTTTTCCATGAAGTGACTTTAATGAAGCCTTCAAAATCAGCATTCTTTTTATCTGGGCCAGCATATAGAGTAGATCCAGCCATTTCAGTAACAAAATTCTGCGCAACCCTTGGAGATAAATTCAGAGCATCTAATTCCAGACCCTCTCCACTTGGACAGTGTGATTCTTTATGTTCAAAATTGTGGGCAATAGCATCCAAATCATTGCACTTGGGAACAGAATGACCTCCACCATTCACCTCTTGAATAACCTCCGAACATACCTTAAGTAAGGCTTTATTTACGGCATCAGGAAGTGGCTGACCCCGTTTGGTCATCTTAGGAACAAAAACCTTAGAACCATTTTCAGCTCCTTTATTTGAGTTAGAAGTCTCCACGCGATCTCCTTCTTTAACAATATACTCCTTTTGCTTATCCTTCCCTTTATCACTTGGAAGGATATCATCCTTTTCACCATCAGAGACATCATTGGTGCCACAATTAGCAACATCAGCCTTGCCTACCTCATTCTCAACATTTGCATCTTCGGGTCTCTTTTCATCGCCCATTTTGTCGGCCTTTATTCGTGCCATCAATTCCCACATTTGCATCGCTTTTGGCTGCTGTTTCAGCCCATTATGAAGCTGCTCAAACCCCAATTTTTCATCAGTTTTGGCTTGCTCAAATGCCACATTTTAATCAGTTTTGGGCTATTCATTACCCGCCTATTTTTTGATAGTATCAGTCGGCTTGGCAGTGGCCTGCTTAGCCCTCTTGCAAGAGAAAATATCATGCCCAAGTAAAGAACAATGTTACAATATTTTGGCAAATTATTATACTTCACTTTTTGGTAAAAATTGAGCAGGAAATCCCCACAATCAACAAACACTTCATGAGGGAGCTTCCTTGAAACATCAACTTGAATTAGAACTTTTGCAAGACTAGGCCTAATAAGATCTGTTGTAGCTTTATCAATTGATAAAGGAGAACCAATAAGTTTTGCAATGGCAAATAGACAAGCTTTATTGAACAAATGAATGGGTAAACCTGGCAGACCTACCCAAACAGCGGCAATTGGGGACTCGTATTCCGCCTTCCAAGCCGGCGACCAAGCAAGAGTTCTCATTGGAAAAAGAGAAACATACCATACTTCCTTCATCCACAACCTTTGATAATCTGCTTTCGAGGATAATTGAATAAGCATATGACGAGCATCAAGGTTACCCAGTTTGAACTGTCCTTTCAATTGAAATTTGGCAAAAGCCAAACGAGATTCTTCCATTGTTGGGCGTCCGTGCTGGAATTTTCCGACGAGAGTCCACGTGAAAGGTTTCGAAAAAGCCACAATGTGTTATTGAGAAAGCTTAATCGATGGGGTACCTTTATGCGAAGAAGATATGATGGGGGAAGGGTTGTGACTGGGCCAAAATTATGAGTAGCAGCCGGAGATGGCTGATTGAAAAGACCGGCGAAGGATTTGGGTTGTGGAGGAGCCGCCTCCTTAGCCGGTTGCGCAGGAGTGGAGACATCAAAATAAAAGGCCGAATTTGCCATAGAATCAGCCATGGACAGGAGCCAAGCCGCCGGAGGCAGGGGCGGCCGCCCCTAAGGTGAAAACCCTAGGACGGGTACGGTAGAGAGAAAATTTTAGGCCCTCTCTCTCTATTTCTTTCACGGTGTTGGGTGTGTATGTTGCGTTAATACACTCCATACTGTCATCTCATAATTGCTGATGGAAATCAAAATAAGATCCTCTAGGATTCTAATGATAGTACAGTGGTTTGCATTTGCAAATATAACAGAAACACTATTAACAAATTGAACATTATCCGGAAGTAATATACTATGGAGTAGTAGGAGTATTTTGTAAAACACTAGGCTAAGCAAATTGAGAATGGGTCAATGAGAAAGCTTATTTTATAATGGCTAAGAACACAACAACAACAAAGCATTTAGTCCCTAAATGATTTGGGTCTGCTAACATGAATTGACTGGCCATGGCTTAGGCTGGTCTTGGACTTGGCCGGGCTTTGCTTGCCTTGGCCTACGCTGGCCTTGCTCCATTTTATCTCGGCCCATTATGTATATAGTTAAGAAAAAAATAAAAAAAAAGAAGAAGGAAGTAACGCAAACATAGCCAACGTTAAGGGCAAAATCAATCAACCCAAATTACTTTGAAATTGTGGAGAACGGGTAATTGATTTAAGAGAGGTTATAGCAACGATAACAAAATAAAATTATTCTATTAAATTCGATTTGGAAACGCCGGAATACCTCTTAATCCGGCTCCATTACCACCGACGCCTAGCCAAACAAACTCGCCTCGAAGCTCTGTTCCAACTTCCAATCCCAATCGGTAACGGCAATCGATCGATCCCAGTCCCACTTGGAAAGGATTTGGTTCCGCAGTTCGCCCGTTGTTCCCGTTCCTATCCGGTTGCCGGCGACTTCGCTTGATTGAAAAAGTTGAATGGTTCTTCCCTCCCTTGGCTAATATGAGAATCTGAGTTTAGCAGAAATAAAGTAAAGGTAAAGATTAAAAGTTAAAGTTTTAATTTTATTCTGAAAGCGTGAGTTTTTGGGAACATATTTATGTTTCCTTATTTAAAAAGATATCTATTATGGTAAGAAGATTTTGGGACTTTCATGGATATTTATAAGTATCCTACTTTGACTAGGAATTGTAAATATAGTAAATATCTTTTATTTATGTACATAGTTTTATATTAGGACTAACCTACTAATATTTGATTTCCTTGTGAGTGTGTTTTATGTTTTCATATAGGAAAAGAGATCTCACAAAGGAAGATGTCGATTGCTTGAAGATCTTCTCCATGGTGCACTATAAATACAAGGCATTCAGCACATGAGAAGCGACGGGATTTTAGAGAGAAAATTACTCAGTCTTCATTGTATTCGACATTATTGTTTTTAGGTTGTGAGTGAAGGTTGTGCCTTACATCCGTAACTCACATCTAGGTTTTCATAGAGTTCTCTTGTTTTACTTCTGACTAGAATAGATCCTACTTGGGAAAGGGGAGTTGTTCTTGTCATAGAAGGTGATTAGAACTCGTTTGGTATTTTCATATTTTAGTTTTTCACTTATTTGTTTTTGTAAGAAACGAAAGTTTTTATAGTGAAAAGTTTTTGGGCGTAAGCCTAGTTTGCTGATCACATTGATCAGTAAGCGTAAATAACTCTTGAGTTATTGCATTTATTTTGCATTTAATTATTTTATTCCGCTGCATTATCTGTGGATGTGTGGACAGTTGTGAGACACATCTGTACTCACATCCGTTACCTGTTGTGTGATTAAGTTTCCCAGCTACACGAAACTTTCAATTGGTATCAGAGCCAACTCTCGATATACTACTGAGTGTTGATCCAGAAAGTGTAGTCATTATGGAATGCCAAAATCACCAAAAAAGGCCTCCTGTCTTGGATGGCGCCAATTATTCTCTTTGGAAGTCTAAGATGCAAAATTACATCAAAAGTATTGATGAAAGGGCTTGGATGTGTATTATTGTTGCATGGCAACCTCCTACTGTGGAGAAAAAGCCACCTTCTGGTGTTGGTGAGTCTATTTTCAAAATAAAAACTGAAGATCAATGGACTCTTGATGAAATACAAGCTGCAAATTATAATTCAAAAGCTATGGGTGCTATTTCCAGCCATGTTTCTGGGAATATGTACAAGCTTATAACAAATGAGAGTATAGCCAAAACTGTTTGGGATATATTGCAAACTCAATGTGAGGGAGCACCAAGTGTGAAGGCTACCAGGCTTAGAATTTTAATGGATAGGTTTGAGTTACTTCGAATGGAAGAAACTGAGGACATTGTGTCTTATGCTGCTAAGATTCATGAGATTTCAAATGAATGCACAAGTCTAGGAGAATCTATCTCCAATGCAAGACTTGTAAGTAAGATTTTAAGGACCTTACCTGAGAGGTTTAACATAAAAGTGGATGTGATTGAGGAAACAAAAGACACAAATACTGTAGGTCTTGACACAATCATAGGTATCTTGACTGTGTTTGAGCTTAACCTTGAGGCTCAGAAAAAGAACAAAACACACAGTCTTGCTCTCAAAAGTGCTGCTGCACTTCCAAAAGAGCTTGTGGAATTGTCCTCTGAAATTGACAAGTCTAATCTAGAAGAAGAGGATGTAGCTCTTATCTCAAAGAAGTTCAGTTCAATACTGAAAAATAGAAGGATGAGTAAATTTCCAAACAAACCTACTCTCAGTGCTCCTGAAAAATCAAAACCTAGCACTGACACTGGATTCAAGAAACCAAGCTTTGAAAATAAATCATCTGAATCTGTCCAATGTAGGGCATGTCGTGGCTATGGTCATTATGCCAATGAGTGTGCAAACACACTTAAAAAGAAGGGAATGAGCTTAACTGCTACCCTTAGTGACAGTGAGGATGATGAAGAAGTGGCTAATATGTCTATCTTAAACTGCCATTCTGTGTTTAATGCCTTTTTTGCAGATATAGAAGAAGATGCTCCTAAAAACCTCTTGGATGTGGTCTCAGTTGTGAACACATCTGGTGTCACATCTGAACTGTTGTTGAACTGTTTCTCTGTAAAAGGAGATTCAGATGATGAAGATGAAGAAAGGGACATTCCCTATGAGGAACTTTTTGCCACATACAAGGAGCTGCATACAGATTGGATGAAAAGATTGGACAAGATTGAAGTACTTATTAAGGTAAATAAATCTCTTTCTGAAAAATTGGCTGCTTGTGAAGATGAAAAAGATGTTCTTTCAAAAGAAAATGATGCTCAAAAAGATACCATTGCAAGACTTGAAGTCCTTGTGACCAAAAGAGAAGTTGACCTTGAAAAGTTCAAGAATGAATGTGAAAAAGCTGAAAATACTTTTACTAAATTAAACAAAAGTAAGATGAAAATGGAAGAAGCTTTTTCTGTGGGTCAACGTGACAAAACTGGTTTGGGTTTTGAAAATAATTTTGTAAAGGAGGGATGTGAGGCTTCTACCTCAAAAAGTGTGAAAAAACAAGCTTTTAAAGAAAAAGTCATTTTGAGTGAGAAAAGACCTAGGAAGAGGCATTACATTTGCCATTACTGCCTAGCTCCTGGTCACATTAGACCCTTCTGTTACAAACTCAAGGCTGATAAAAAATCTGGTCACTTCAATCAGCCTCAGATGTGTGAGAAGATGTATGCACATCCTAACACACATCCTGGTAATCTGAGACCTCTGCAACCCAAAAAGAAAACTGTTAAACAGTGGGTGGCCAAACCAATTACCACCTGCAATGTTGTTTACTCTTCCCTCAATCTTGTCTCTGGCTCTTGGTATTTTGATAGTGGGTGCTCTAGGCACATGACTGGAAACCAAGCAGTCCTTCTTGACTATGAAGTGATAAATGGTAGGAAAGTAAATTTTGGTGGAGGTGCTCAAGGAAAAATTGTTGGGAAAGGAACCTTAGATGTTAAGGGTCTCCCAAAATTACACAATGTGTACCATGTGGAAGGCTTGAAAGCCAACCTAATAAGCATCAGTCAACTGTGTGATGATGATCTTTATGTGAAGTTTGATAAGCACTTGTGTGAAGTATTTGATAAGGATAATACCTGTGTGTTTACTGGCCCTAGATCTGCTGACAATTGTTACCAATTTGGTGATAATCTTTCTTGCCTAAGCTTAAAAGCTAATGATGTCAATCTGTGGCACCAAAAATTAGGGCATGCTAGCAGTAGAACTCTGGAAGAACTTCAAAGGTTTGAAGCTATTAAAGACCTCCCTAAACTGAACTTCAAGAACCCTGATGTCTGTGGTTCATGTCAAAAGGGAAAACAAACAAAAGCATCACATAAAAAGGTCCAACAATGCTCCATAACTAGATGTTTGGAGATGATTCACACTGATTTAATGGGACCTATTGAAGTAGAAAGCTTTGGTAGGAAAAAGTATGCCTTTGTATGTGTTGATGATTATTCTAGGTACACTTGGGTAATGTTCTTAAGGGAAAAGTCAGAAACAATTGGAGAATTCAAGAATTGGTACAAAAGGGTGAGAAACCTTTATGGCCTTAAGACTGTGAGAATTAGGTCTGACCATGGCACTGAATATGAGAATCAAATGTTCACCAATTTTTGCAATTCTAAGGGAATCACTCATGAGTTTTCTGCACCAATTACCCCACAGCAAAATGGAATTGCTGAAAGAAAGAATAGAACTTTACAAGAAATGGCTAGGGTCATGCTAAGTTCTAAAAAATTGTCCAAGAAATTTTGGGCAGAAGCTTTAAACACTGCTTGCCACATTGGCAACAGGGTGTTCCTAAGGATTGGTAGCACTGTCACTCCATACCAAATCCTCCTTGGAAAGAAACCAACTGTGAAATATTTTCATGTGTTTGGATGTGTTTGTTATATTCTCAATGATAGAGAATACCTGTCCAAGTTTGATTCAAAGAGTGACAAAGCAATTTTCATGGGCTATTCCACTAATAGCAGAGCTTACAGAGTTTTCAATCTCAAAACTAAGACCATTATGGAATCTGCTAATGTTAAATTTGATGACTCACTTGATCTTAACCTCAAGACTGCTGAGGATGATGTTTCAGGTTGCTTCTTTGGGTGGAAGGATGAAGAAACAGGTGCTGAAAAATCAAAAGAAGCTTCCAGTGCTGATAAACATGTTGAACCTGATAAGGATGTAACCAAGGATGTGGACACATCTGCCTCCATATCCGAACCCACATCTATTCCCACATCCACTCAAAATCCTGTAACTGAGGACAGTTCCTCTGAGTCTGATCAGGATGATGCTCCAGAAGGTAATGTGAATGGGTGTGTGGATAGGTCAAAGGATATTCCGTCAAAAATCCATAAAAACCACCCCACTTCACAAGTTGTGGGAGATGTGCATGCACAAGTGAGAACTAGACAAAAGGACAAAGTTGATTATAGAAAGATGGCTGGTTTATGGAGTTGCTCCTCAGCATACTCCCAGGTAAGTTTCTGTTGTTTTGTTTCAAAAATTGAACCTAAGAATGTTGCTGAAGCATTGAAAGATGCTGACTGGATTATGGCTATGCAAGATGAATTGATTCAATTTGAGAAGAATGAGGTATGACTCTTGTTCCTAGACCCTCACATGGTAATGTCATAGGAACCAAATGGATTTTCAAGAACAAAACTGATGAGCAAGGTGTGATAACTAGAAATAAAGCTAGGTTAGTTGCTCAAGGTTATACTCAAATTGAGGGAATTGATTTTGAGGAGACATTTGCCCCTGTTGCAAGAATTGAGTCCATTAGGCTTTTGTTATCCATTGCTTGTTATCTCAAGATTACTCTCCATCAAATGGATGTTAAGAGTGCTTTTCTGAATGGGATATTAAATGAAGAAGCCTATGTTGAACAACCTAAAGGCTTTGTGGACTCCAAGTATCCTAACCATGTGTATAAGCTGAAGAAAGCTCTGTATGGGCTAAAACAAGCTCCTAGAGCTTGGTATGGTAGGTTGACTGACCATTTGCTTCAACTAGTATTCAAGAGAGGTGAGGTTGACAAAACATTGTTTGTGAGGAAAAATAAAAAGGAGATTCTTGTGGCACAAATCTATGTAGATGATATTGTGTTTGGGTCAAACTCTGACCCTATGCTAACTGAATTTGTGGATAGCATGACTTCCACATTTGAGATGAGTATGGTAGGTGAGTTGAATTTTTTCTTAGGCTTACAGATTAAGCAATTCAAAGATGGCATGTTCATCTCACAGTCTAAGTATGCCAAGAATCTTGTGAAAAAGTTTGAGCTTGAACACTCTTCACATCAAAGAACACCAATGGGATCTTCCCAAAAGCTGAGTCATGATTCTGATGGTGAGAATGTTGATCAAACACTGTACAGAAGCATGATAGGAAGTCTGCTTTACCTCACTGCAAGTAGACCTGATATTATGTACAGTGTGTGTCTCTGTGCAAGATACCAAGCCAACCCTAAGATGTCCCATCTTAAAGCCTTGAAAAGAATCATTAGATATGTGAGTGGGACTGTGAACCTAGGTCTGCATTACTCCAAAGAAACAAACACCAATTTGGTTGGGTACACTGATTCTGATTGGGCTGGAAATAGTGATGATAGAAAGAGTACCACAGGTGGATGTTTCTACCTAGGAAATAACCTTGTGTCTTGGTACAGTAGAAAGCAAAATTGTGTGTCCTTATCCACTGTTGAGGATGAATATGTTGCCCTTGGGAGTTGCTGCACACAATTACTTTGGATGAATCAAATGTTGAAAGATTATGGATTGAATAGCAAAGTTTTGACTGCTTTTTGTGATAACAAAAGTGCCTTGGACATATCTAAAAATACTGTCCAACATTCTAGAACAAAGCACATTGATATTAGACATCATTTCATTAGAGATCTTGTAGAACAAAAAACTGTGTGTCTGGAATTTGTTGGGACTGAAAATCAATTGGCTGATATATTTACAAAGGCATTAGATTTGAAGAGATTTTCCTCCTTGAGGAAGTCTCTTGGGTTGTGTGATATCTAAGGTTGTGAGACCAAATGTGTCTCACATCCTCTAACACATCTGTATATTAGATTAACCAAAAAAAAATTATAAAAAATAAAAATTCAAAAAAAAATATCATGCATTAGCACGAAATTTCTCAGTGTGGTCACTTGTGAGTCTTCATCTTTGACATTTTTTTGATCACTTAATTGTGAGCAATTCCTGTTCATGTCACCTTTTGGTGACTTGATATAACCTTCCTAGGTATCTCACAGTGGGTGCTTTAAAAGAAAAAATTATATGTGAGAAACAGCTGCTTCACCCTTAGTATGAAGCCATACCATTGTGATCAAGTGTTTTTCATAAGAAAACTTGAAATCAAACTTGATAAGATCGTTGGGAAAAAGGGCTATCTTTGGGATCAAGTAAAGTGAAAGCTACTCACAATGCAAAAATCCACAACAAAAATTGGTGGATGCATCCTAGAGGCTGTGCAGATTGGATTATTGTTCATTGACTTTTTGTGATCTAAAATGTGTCCCCATATGTGACTCACATCCTATGCCACATCCATAAGCTGAGAATATTTCCATCACCTGTGTGTTTGCATCATGCTAGGCATACTGCATTTTTTAGGACATATAGGAGCTTTGTAAATATACTAGTTAATTAATTTTCTTTCTTAAATTCTTTGATTTTATAGGTTTTTGATCTCCAATATCTGTCATGAAAGAAAAAGGTGTGTATCAATCCTTGTTTAAAAAAGGTTGGAAAATTCAATTGGGATTCTGTTTTTAAAATAAAGATATGGCTGAGATATTTTTGTTTCCATAAAAATCAATCAAAATCTTGTTTTATTTTAATCCCCTATTTCTTAGAAGGTGGTTGTGTGTGGCAACCTCAAAGGTTTCTAGCCGTTGGAGGACTCCTAAGGAATATAGGTTGTGTGAGACCTTTTTGGAAAAGGATTTCCAAATTTCAGTTGGAAAGGGGGAGCTGTGAGTATTTAAGAGCTCTCACATCCGTCCCTTCCCCCATAAACCCTTGCTAAAACCTCTTGTTCTTCCTTAAGCTCTGCACACAATCACACACATTGCATTAATTTCTACTTCTACTATTCCACCTAACAAAATCCTTCTGATTAAATGGCCGATCATTCAAATATTAGGGAAGAAGACGTTCTTGACGTCGCCCCAATCTCTGTAGCAAAAGGTGAAGCTTCCATTGTCGTCAACCCTGCGATCTCAAAATTTCTTGCTGAATTCGCCTCTCCTTCACCCTCATCTGACCCAATCATGGAAGCTCCGTCTCCTAAATCCCCTACATTGGAACCAATCTCTGAAAACCCTAAGGCTCCAACCTCTCTGGTGATTCCACCATCGGTTGTCGCCCCTGTCTCTATCTCTGTAGAACCTTCTTCAACCAAGAAGAGGAAGCTTTCCCAAGCAAAACCCCTGAAGCCTGCTGCAACGCCTGTGCCCCAACGCAATCTTCGTCGTTCGCATAGGGTTCGGAAGTTGTCAGAATCTGACAAGGCCAAGAACTTGAAGAAACCTGGCGGGAAGCTCTCTACAGCCATTGCACTTGAAGAAGATGATGAAGAAGAAGAGGTAATTGCTCCTCTTGTTAGGACTAGGGCTCAATCTTCAAATCCTCCTCC
Source organism: Adenophora triphylla var. japonica (assembly GCA_022495995.1). NCBI lineage: Eukaryota > Viridiplantae > Streptophyta > Magnoliopsida > Asterales > Campanulaceae > Adenophora > Adenophora triphylla. The sequence continues at coordinate 50,664 of JAFEMH010004293.1, read as the reverse complement.
CTTAGTTGTTGATCCTGTCCCTATTATTACCCCTTCTGATAATGTTCCCCATGTTGAACCCATTAATCCTGTTGAGACTGTTCCCCATGCTGAGTCTGTTTCCCATGTTGATCCTATTGCTCCATCATCCTCTCCCATAGTGTCATCGGATCCCATTATCCCTATTACCACTCCTTCTATTGATATTTCACCTCTTGTATATAATGTGTCTGTCCCTATTGTTGATCCTTCTGCCCCTGTGATTTCAAGTCCTGTTGAGGATTTTATTTATTTTAGTGATGAAGAACCCTTAGCAAATATTTTAATGGATTTGAGGGGAAAGAAAAAGGTGGCTTCTACTGATTTAGAGCCCATTGATGATGAATCTGATTCAAGCTCTGACAGTGATGATACTGCATCTGATGAGAATTACAAGCTAGGGAGAGAAGAGCTTGATCAAGAGAAAGAGGACCAAGATTTAGATTCCTCTCCTGATGATGACACTGAGATTGAGTCCATCAAAGTTCCATTCCCTGCAAAGGATGTGTCTGAGGATGTGCACACATCCAGACGCACATCTACAAGGAAGAAATCTGAAAAGGGTATGTCTTCAACTCTCTCCATTACCTCTACCCCTAAGCCCTTTTCCAAGAAATTCTTGACCAAAAAGGCATCTGATAGGTTTGGCCTAATTTCCTCTAAGGCTTTTATTGTGGAAATGAAAAGGGATAGGGAAACCTTTGTTAAGCTTGGTATGGACAAATTTTTTGAGGAAAGAGGACTGTTTTTAACTGTGGATCATCCTCTCCCTTTCTATCCTAAGATGGTGTATGAATTTTATGCCAATTTGTCTAAGGGATTAGATAAAAGTTACTCCTCTCCTCCTTCTGTCTATGTTAGAGGAGTGTTTGTCCCTTTTTCCCCATCTGTCATAAATGATTTGCTTGGTTTGAATGATAACTTGGATGATTTAGTTACTGTTGATGATGATGAGCTTGTGACTGCTATTACCCATGAAAAGGTAACCTCTTGGCCTGTGAAGCCAAAGGATTTGGGAAGTGGATCTTTATCTTCTCTCTACTGTTTTCTCCATTATATTCTTGTTGCCAATCTTTGCCCCTCAAATAACAAAACCTCAGTTACTAGGGTGCAAGCTCTCCTTCTATATAGATTGGGCATTAAGAGGCATATTAATTTTGGTGATTTCATCTTTAGGAAGATCTGTGACTATGGAGAGTCACCATCTAAAAAGTGGTCTTTACCCTATCCTTCCTTGATCTCTCAAATCCTTATTGCCAATGGAGTTAAACCTGAGAAAGGAGAAGAAAAGGTTGAAAATTTTGCTCTGTTTAAGGAATCCAAAACCCTGCTCGACCCTAAGCAAAGACATGTGGATCTCCCTTTGGGTACTGTTCCTGAGCTTGGTATGCCAGATGTGGACACATCTGAAGCCACATCTGAAGATAACTTTGTTGCTCAAATGAAGGATTTGGATGCTGCAATTATAGATGCTGAATCTCAAGCTCAAGCCTCCATTGCCCACGCCAATAATCTCAAGGCCCTTAGGGATAATCTCCTTCGATGGCATGCTAAACTTTCTAGTCAAAAAGGGGGAGAATCAAGCTCTGGAAATGGAAAATGGGATGCTGCTGCTAAAGCTGTGGCTGGTTTTAAATGGAGACATTTCGAACTTTAATTTAGGGGGAGAAATTTTTTTTTGGTTGTTTTGATGTTTTGATGGTTGCAAAAACAATTTTAATTTCTGATTTAGTTTTAAGTTTTTTTAACAATGGGTTATAATAGTTTTAATTAGGAGTTTGCTGAATGGTTTTTGCTTTTGCTTAATAGACTGCTGGTATTCTGTTCTAACATTGTTCTATACAGTTTTTATGTGTGGATGTGTATACACATCTGGACACACATCCATTCAGGGGGAGTTATGTTTTTTTCTATATTCTGTGGTCATAAAATGTGATTGTTATAAATCTTTGGTTTTGACCAGAAAGTCCAAAATAGGGGGAGATTGAAAGCGTGAGTTTTTGGGAACATATTTATGTTTCCTTATTTAAAAAGACTTCTATTATGGTAAGAAGATTTTGGGACTTTCATGGAGATTTATAAGTATCCTACTTTGACTAGGAATTGTAAATATAGTAAATATCATTTATTTATGTACATAGTTTTATATTAGGACTAACCTACTAATATTTGATTTCCTTGTGAGTGTGTTTTATGTTTTCATATAGGAAAAGAGATCTCACAAAGGAAGATGTCGATTGCTTGAAGATCTTCTCCATGGTGCACTATAAATACAAGGCATTCAGCACATGAGAAGCGACGGGATTTTAGAGAGAAAATTACTCAGTCTTCATTGTATTCGACATTATTGTGTTTAGGTTGTGAGTGAAGGTTGTGCCTTACATCCGTAACTCACATCTAGGTTTTCATAGAGTTCTCTTGTTTTACTTCTGACTAGAATAGATCCTACTTGGGAAAGGGGAGTTGTTCTTGTCATAGAAGGTGATTAGAACTCATTTGGTATTTTCATATTTTAGTTTTTCACTTATTTGTTTTTGTAAGAAACGAAAGTTTTTATAGTGAAAAGTTTTTGGGCGTAAGCCTAGTTTGCTGATCACATTGATCAGTAAGCGTAAATAACTCTTGAGTTATTGCATTTATTTTGCATTTAATTATTTTATTCCGCTGCATTATCTGTGGATGTGTGGACAGTTGTGAGACACATCTGTACTCACATCCGTTGCCTGTTGTGTGATTAAGTTTCCCAGCTACACGAAACTTTCATATTCTTTTAGTTAAAGGTTTAATTTTATGCTTTTACTTAAAGATTTAATTTTATTATTTTGATTTTAGATGAAATATATTAACTTCATATTTTATTTAGTTATTAATCTCATTATTTTGTTGTTGTTGTTGTTGTTTTTACATAGTCAAAATAGGTGTTATCAATCAAGAAAATTTTTGTCCCCTGAAAATTGCACTTTCCAGGTTTTTTCAATCAAATACATTCTAATAATCTTTAATTATGCCTCCGAAAATTAGAAAATATTTATGTTTTGCGAAAAGTAATAATCAATATAATAAATTATTTTTGAATTTATTGCTAAATTTTGTAAATCTTTAATCTTTATATAAAAACACTTATATATAATAAATTGTTTTGTAAAACTTTAATCTTTAAAGCATTAATTGCAGCTGCAAATGTTTTGGTTTCAGTATAAACATAATAATTCTATCCCAAGATCCATTGTTTCCGGCAGAATAGATGCTCATGTGAATCATCATCTATCTATCTATCCCCCAAAAATAAAAGACACATACCAACTATCAAGAAACTTATACACACGCAATTATAAACACACAGAGTGATGTACTGCTATAGAAATCTTCTAATTTCCACTGAAATTGCAGCTGCAAATAATTTGGTTTCAGTTTCTTTTTGTTAGGTTACTAAATGCATCTGTGAGGATTCACAGACGTAGCAGAAGTCACTACCGTGTGCACCTACAAAATATGAAGAAAATTTAGAAAAAAAAAATAAACCGAGAAAAAGAAATAGAAAAGAGAGAGACAAAAATAAATCCATCATAAAGTTTAATCTCCGCTCCGTTTTCATCGTTATATTTTTTGAACCCCTTTATCGATTTAGGTTTTCTGCAATAACCAACAAATCAAATAGTAACTGGAGTTCGGATGCACAACAAGTTTTAATAACTTTTTACAATACATTTCGCTATTCACAACTTTCCACCAAGAAGACATTAGTTGTTTTCTATAAATAATCATGGTGAGTTTTTGTTAAACAAATATTTTGCCTTATCTCGATATGAAAATATCACTTGATGTTGTTCATATAGAATCATTGTTTACATTCCAGTCAACATCAATTGTTATGCATATATAATCATTGTTTTATATGTTTAATTTTATGGATATTGTTTTTAGATCTACAATGGACAACACTTTTGGTAAAAAGCAACGAAAAAGCGAGGAGATAGAAAAGCGTCCAATAATCCCGTTTGGGGATCAAAGAGTCACGTTGTCTGACATTACTAATCGTAAGTTTTCTAAATTTGTATTCTCCAGTTGTGATCTACATTTTCATCTTCCATTTGTTTTAGTCAATAAGATTGATTAATTACTTTTTAAAATATAATAATCACTCTGTTCACTTTATTAAAATTCCATGGATAAAATTACATAATAAAATATAATACAATTACATAATAAATAGGATTGTTGTGAGCTACCTTTTTATATCTCATCAATCTGGTCGATAAGCTTTATTACTTTCTAAAATATATTCACTATTTAAGCTTCATTTTATCGCAGGTGGAAATGAACTGATGACGCCAACATTTCGTATGACTAACATTTCTAACGGTAACGGTAAGAGTATATATTTTAATAGTGTGAAAAATTGTCAGATTCATATAATTATAATGTTTTTTTTAGAGAAAAAAATGATACTGTATTTATTTTTACCAAATTCAAACGCTTATATGATTATATATTGATAGCATTACTCATCATCATTATTCCTTTGAATTTTATCTTAGGTACCACGCCAATGGGTACTAATCCAACAAGCTTAGAATTTCAAAATCGTGTTAGGCCGGTTCTTCAAAGTTTAGGGGGTTTACAATCGCTTAAAAGAAGATTGGATGTTGATTACTCTAATTCTGGCATTCGACAACGAGGAACTGAAAACATTTCTCCATTCAATGATACGAATTTCAGTAATGTATTATCTCCAAACAACTTGTAATATTTGAAGAGGCGTGGTATGCCAACTGGACAAACTCCAGTAGTTTTGAAATCCATCAACAAAGATTCTGTGATGATTGAATCACATAATAATTTGCCAACAAATGAAAAAGACACAACGCGAACATCACCAGGTATTACTTGCTTTTAATTTTTGGGTTTATGGTTTTGCGCTTTCGAATGTCTTCATAACTATGCTTCTTCTTTCTTCTTTATTTTTGGACGTATTATATTACATTTTTAAATGCAATTTCATTTAGGGGGTTTACAATCTCTCCAAAGAAGATTGGATGTTGATTACTCTACTTCTGGCATTTGACAACAAGTAAATGAAAACATTTCTCCAAACAGTGATGCAAATTTGAGTAATGAATTAGCTGCAAATAAATTGAAATATTTGAGGAGGCGTGGTATGCCAACTGGCCAAACTACTGGAGTTTTGAAAACCACTAACAAAGATTCTGTGATGATTGAATCATAGAAAACACCCCTGGGTAATACTTGCTTAAATTTTTTATTTTATTGTTTTGTCATTTCGAATGTCTTCATAAATATACTTCTGTTTTCTTTATTTTTGTTAGTATTATATTACCTTTTTAAAAATGCAATTACTCCAATCCCTTTGTGTTATCCCCAGGTCCAAGACATTTGATGATACCAACATTTCCTACGAGTAACAACATGAACAGTAAGAATACCATTCTTTTTAAATTGTACAGTTAATTTTGAGATTCACGGACATACACTCTCTTCGTACAATTCAAACTTAACCGGATGAATTTTGTTTATTACTGAGCCTTGAAATGTATAAGAGATATATTTTAAGTGTGAAAACTTAAATATGAAATAAATGAGTTGTAAAAGGGACAGAGGGATTACATGCTTTTTACCAGGAAGTCGATAGCCTCTTTTTAGTTTTAATCTAAGTCACACACCAGTAAATTATTTATTGATAAGTGTGTTTAATGATGTTATAATTAATTTCATGAAATTTCTCTTAGGTTGTTTACAATCTCTGCAAAGAAGATTGGATGTTGATTACTCTAATTCTGTCAATCGACAACAAGGAAATGAAAACATTTCTCCAAACAGTGATGCGAATATGAGTAATGTATTAGCCATAAATAAATTGGAATATTTGAGAAGGCGTGGTATGCCAACTGGCCAAACTACTGGAGTTTTGAAAATCACCAATAAAGATTCTATGATGATTGAATCACAGAATGATTTGCCAACAAGTCAATTAATGACGAAGAGAACATCACCGGGTAATACTTGCTTTTACTGTTTGGGTTTATGTTTTTGTAATCAAGTTTTGTCAGTATTAATTTACGTAAATGCAATCATTTCAACCCTTAATTTTATTCACAGGTCCAAGTCAATTAATGACGCCAACATTTCCCATCACTAACACTATGAATGGTAAGAATATTAATGAATTTTGATTGTTTGGATAACTGGTAGATTCATACACACACTTCATCCGTCCTACCTCAAACTATACAAATTTTTTGGTCATGCTCATAAAGGAAAATAAAGGTAACAGATATGTGGTGTGATTATGAAATGTTAAATAGGATATAAATGAGTTGGATAATAGATGGAGGCAGTATATGCTTTTCAAAGTTACAATTACTAACGGTAAAAATTTTAAATTGTTAGTTTTGAACGATAACTGTGTTTCCTGAAATAGTAATTATTTTATTATATTTCTTTCAGGTGTATCTCCAACCACCGGTAGTCATATAATTCGACCAATATTTCCTACATATAATCTTACAAAAGGTAAAATTTAATTATTATTTTTTTAATATTTTATACTGCAAAAATATATAGCATTACTACTAATCAATACACATTTACTTTATCATAGCTACCACGCCAACCGACACTAATCAAATGAGCTTGGAAGTTAGAAGACCCATTAGACCAATCAGGCAAAGTAGTGGGGTTTTGCAATCACTAAAATGAACTTTAATTTTGAGAGCAATCACCCAATTCATCACATTGATACTGGTAAATGAAAGCAATTAAAGTAACCTATTTGTCCTATTTGAATATTTTTTAAGTGTTACTTTATTTATTATTTTGAACTTATCATCATATCATCCTAATACCCGTCTCAATATTTTTTTTTCTAGATTCAGTGAGGATTCAATCTCAAAATAACTTGCCAACAAATGAAGAAGATAAGGCTAGAACATCACGTTGTAATAGAAAAAAAAAGATGAAGGAAATTGCACAACCAACAACATGTATGCTTTAGATTTTAATTATGAAATATAACTGTACTTTAAGAATATTTAATTTAATTGTATTTTGTTTGCTACATTTTAGAAGAAAATTAGTTACATTTTACATTTATTGCACGTATACAGGATACTGGGATATTGGAGATCCAGATTATGAATGTGAACATTGTCATGTTTTATTTTGGTTCGAAGAGAGGACTCCAAAAAACAAGCCAACGAAAAATCCTAAATTCTCATTGTGTTGCATGCACGGTCAAGTTCAAATTCCTCCCTTGAAAGATCCGCCTAAGTTGCTGCGTGATCTCCTAGATAAAAGTCACGAAAAAAGCCAAAATTTTATGGATAACATACGTGCCTATAGCATGATGTATTCATTTACTTCAATGGGCGGGACAATTGACAAGAGCGTAAATCAAGGAAGAGGCCCTTATGCTTTTAAGTTGGGAGGTCAGAATGTCCATCGAATCGGATCATTGTTGCCGAATGAAGGAGCTCCTCCACAATTCTCACAACTATATATTTATGACACTGATAACGAAATCACAAACAGAATAAATGCTGTCAGGCATGTTTCTTTCATAACGTAGTGTATCATTTTTTTTCGTTATGTATATATCATTTCTCAGAATATATACTAATTTTATATTACTTGATTTATAATGAACAGTAAACAAAAGTCTTCAGACTTGGACAAATCAATTGTAGCGGATTTGAGAAAAATGGTTGATGAAAACAATCCATATGCAAAGATGTACAGGATGGCTGCAGAACGTATTTCGTTGAGAGATTCAAATGAGGAAAGTCTTCGACTGATAGGAAAGCGTTCTAAGGATGGAAGAATGTATAATTTGCCGACAGCTTCTGAAGTCGCGGCTCTTATTGAGGGCGATATTGAAGATTCATCGGATGTAAGAGACATAGTGGTTGAGGAAAGGTCTGGTCAATTAAAACAAATACACAAATTTAATCCATGTTACCTTCCTCTTCAGTATCCATTGTTGTTTGCTTATGGGGAAGATGGATATTATACAGAAATTCCCAGAAATAAACCTCCTACAGCAAAGCGTGACAATCTTTCATTGAAGGAGTTTTTATCATTCAGACTACAAGAAAGGCTTTCAGAAGGACCGCAACTCATGTCAAGTGGAAGATTATTTCAGCAATTTGTGGTTGATGCATATATTATGATGGATACACAGAAGCTTCAATGGATTCGTTTCAATCAACCCGCTCTTAGGATTGAAGCTTATAGCAAACTTACGGATACAGTTTCAAGAGGAGATACCGGTCCGTCATCTGCAGGCAGACGAGTTGTATTGCCATCAACATATACAGGAGGTCACGGTGGATGACTCAAAATTTCCAAGATGCGTTAGCTATTTGTAAGTGGACAGGATATCCGTCACTCTTTATTACATTTACTTGTAATCCTAAGTGGCCAGAGATCACACGCTTTCTTCAGAAAAGAGGAGAAGAACTGAAGATAGGCCTGATATTCTATGTAGGGTGTTTAAAATTAAACTTGATGAATTGATAAGGGATTTGAAGGAGAAGAAAATTTTTGGCGAGCCTACTGCACGTAAGATATTATTTCATAATACTATATATTTGTTTTATTCGTTTTATTTGAATATCATTGTTTATTATAATTGACTTGTTTCCTCCGTTCCACTATTTTTGCTAATTTGGTTAACTTGATCACACTTAGATATATAATATAATTAAAAAATAATTATCTTTATGAAAAGTGAAAAATTGTTACTATAAAAGTAGAAATAATAGTGGGACGGATGGAATATATATCAATTAATATTTTATTTTATTTATGAGGTACCGTAATATTAATTATGTTCATTCTTATTCAATGCAGTTGTTTACACCATAGAATTTCAAAAGCGAGGTCTTCCCCATGTTCATATTCTTCTTTTTCTAAAACGCACTGATCAAGCACGAATTGCTGAGGATGTTGACAAGTGGATATGTGCAGAGATTCCCGACAAAGAAAAGAACCCAGAATTATATGAGGCTGTGAAAGAATATATGGTTCATGGTCCATACGGTGCTGCTAACCCGAAATCCCCGTGCATGGATAAAAACAAATGCTCAAAGAAATTTCCTAAAAGTTTTAATGAAGGGACATCGATTGACGAAAATGATTATCATATCTATAGGAGGAGAGACACTGGTGCCAATGTTGAAAAAGGTGGAGTTTTGCTTGATAATAGGTACATTGTACCTTATAATCCAGAATTATTGTTGAAGTATCATGCTCATATCAACGTGGAATACTGTAACCAAAGCAAGTCAATAAAATATTTATTCAATTATATCAGCAAGGGAAGTGACAGAGTAGGAGTGAGGTTCTATGTGGATGATGAAGTGAAAAGGTATGTTGATTGCCGATATGTTTCTGCATGTGAAGCTATATGGAGGATATTTGGATTTGATATCCATTACAGGACACCTTCTGTAGAGCGATTGTCTTTCCATTTAGAAGGAGACCAAAGTATTCCTTTCAAAGATGGGGATTATCTTCCAGATGTTGTGAATAAGCCGACTGTTAGTCAATCACAATTTTTACAATGGATGAAGTACAATATGGGGAATCCAGAGGCTCGACAGTACAAGTATTATGAATTTCCCCAACATTTTGTTTGGGATAAATCAAAGCGAGAATGGCGTCCTAGAAAGAAAGGCATGTCAATTGGACGAATCTTTCATGTCCCCATGTATTCAGGTGATATCTACACTTTATTCTTGAATAAGATCTACTATAGTTATACTATTGTTTTTTACCAATTATCTTTTCTTTATATTTTGCAATCTAGATCATATATCTGTTGTCTTAGAATTATTAATCAGTACTATTATATTTATTCATGATGCTTGAACTTGATGGTTGCAATCTAGATCATCAAGCTGTTATCTCATTTAGGATCATTTTGAAAGATCAAGTAAGCCTGTCTGAATAAATTATGGTTTTTGAAATAAAGAAAACTGTAAAAATGAAAAAAAAAATAGCTTTTAAAAAAGCCCATAACTTCTATTCCCTTCCTTCGCTATTAACTTTATAAACCTGGTAAATAGAAAAAAATGTGTTGAGAGAAGAAAATGGAGGTGTTATGAGTGGGCTGTTTTAAACGCTATTGGAGAATGTATGCCCTGTGGTATTTACACCAGCAATATTTTTCAGCAAAGAATGGTTCTTTTTGAAGATTATTGATGATATGAAAAGCATGTATGGATGTATTGTTTTGTTATATGATTGCATCTCATGGCAATTCTCTTGACTTAAGATGCTAATTGTTTTGTAGTTAATAGATAATGTAGAAGCATATCTTATACAGAATTCTGTTTACTTTAAAAACTGATGACTTTTATTTGGGTTGGTTTCTCAAACGTCTCTCTTTTTTGCCATTGTTAAGCCAATTTTGTTGGGGAATTAAGGATTCATGCGTTGCATAGGTTTTTTTTCATGACCTGATAAAGTGCCTTAGATTCTTAATTTTTGACTTGGAGAGGAAATATTGGGAAAAGATTATAAGAGTTGGTGTTCGCTAAAATGCCTGAATGAATTTCTATGGCGATCATAAACCAAAACAGAACACAGTCTTTACTAACATTAATGAAATCTTTTACCAGATTGAAGTTCTTGAATCAAGATCTTTCGATTCGCATTCATATAAAGAAGTGTAGTGTCAACTAAAATTGACTCAAACATTAAAGAAACTGATAGCCATTAATGCATGAAACTTGAGAAAGAGATTGAGAATGGAGGAAGAAGAGATCAGCGCACCTGAGAGAAGAGGGAATATTTGCAGGGTTTGGGAGAGAAAAAGATTGTTGTTGGTGATGATGAACAAACTGCAATACCAAAGCACCAGATTGAGAATGGCGGAAAGAAGGGATTCTGTCTTGGGTTTTATGGTTTTCTTATCTTGGGGTTTATGGATTCAGTTTGGATATACCTGACATAGCATTCAACTCTATCATCCTAAATTGCATTTTTTTGGGTTATTCATCCGCCAAATGGGATAAGTCATCATACTATCAAAATCATAAAGTTGACTTGTAAAATGGAAATTTCTCTACTACTTATCTGCTGAGTAGCCCTTTGAACCAATGCCTATTTGACTCACAGTGTTGACAAGAGAGGACTGTCTACATATTTACCACATAATCACTTTGGTTATCTATTGCTTTGCTTCAGGAGTGGGGCAATCTTAAGCTCCTAAGTTGACATGGACATTGGAGAGATCTAAGTAGCCATCAGAGAATACCACCCTTAGAAACATCCTTTCTCCCTATTGCCTCATACATAATCTGATGAAATTTGGGATGCTCAGATTCGCCCTTAATCAGAAAAATGAGAAAGCTGTAGACATGGATGCAAACAACAGGAGCCTTCTGAAAGGAAACTCAATCGACAATCTAATGTACCACGCCAAGACTGAGCCAAGTCTGACTCATATGAGGTATACATAATACTTACAACCTCTAAAAAAAATAGAAAATCTCAAACACATTATAGGCTGATATACCATAGAACTGATATACCAAACAAATTACCCATTACCATAATGCATGAAAATTGTCCAAATGTATCTCCAGTTCAATTAGACGCAAGAGAAACCTAACATTCAAATTTAATTACATTCTTAAGGTTATCAATCTATTATCCATTCAATTATTACTCTGTCATAGTATTTCAAAGTTATACATTCATTTTTGGGGTAAATTGAGTTGTTTTCAAAATGTCAAACATGAATATATAGAAAAATACTCGCACTTTCAAACATAAAAAGATTAGAAATCTAAAGGCTACAACTGCAGCATTCAATTTACTGCCAGCAATCTTTCCTGTCAGAACTCAAAATAGAGACAAGTCCATTAGTATCTGGTGTATCACACCAATTGTAGGTGCCTATGAGAAATATAGATTCAATCAGATTTTATCCTGAAGAAATAATGTGCCAGGCATTCTTCTTAAGCACATAAAGCTTACCATTTAGGGTCATTGCATACTTGAGAAAAGAGAATGGAACTTGAGAAGCATTCTTTTTAAACAGCATAAAGCTTACCCTTAGAAAAATCCCTTCTCCATGTTGCCTGATATTTAAACGATTTGTCCTAGAAAGAAATGCATGTCATTTGGACGTATTTTTCATGTGCCCATAGATTCAAGTGATATCTACTATTTATTGTTCTATAAGATCTATTATAGTCATACTATTGTTTTTTCTCAATTATCTTTTCTTCCTATTTCGCAATCTAGATCATCTATCTGTTGTATTATAATTATTAATCAGTACTGTTATCTCAGGTGAAATATACTATCTGAGGTTGATGTTAAATCATGTTGCTGGTGCTAAATGTTACGATGATTTGAAAACTGTAAACAACATCGTACACGACGATTACAAAGCAGCATGTTATGCTCTCGGATTGTTAGATGATGACAAAGAATATGTTGATGGAATCACAGAAGCAAGTGAATGGGGGTTTGCGGATTACTTAAGAAGACTATTCGCGATGCTACTACTATCTAATAGTATGTCGAGGCCACAAGATGTATGTAATAAAACTTGGCATCTTTTGTCGGATGATATCATCTACACGCATCAAACGAATTTCAACAATCCAGGTAAATCTGCTAATGTATTGGATTCGATAATTTTATGAAATATCTTACTGTTTATCTAATTTATCATGTTCCATATGTTATTATTTTTTAAACTACATTTTAATTATCATATTTAATTAAATCTACTCCTTATATACAGGTATAACACTTAGTGAAGAGCAAATTAGAAATTTAGCATTGGAACAAATTGATAAGTTACTTGCAGCGAATTGCAGCAGTCTCCAAAATTATAAGGATATGCCTAAACCAATAAATTCAGTCATTTGTGATGCTGAGAATATGCTAATATTAGATGAAATGTCATACGACGTATATGAGATGAAAGCTGAGCACTCTAGATTATATACGTGTTTGACTGATGAGCAAAAAATTGTTTATGATAAGATTATGACTGCAGTTGACAATGGCAATGATGGAGTGTGTTTTTTGTATGGTTATGGAGGGACAGGAAAGACTTTTATATATAAGACATTGTGCTCGGCCTTAAGAAGCAGGAAGGATATAGTTCTTCCAGTGGCTTCTAGCGGTAAAGCTTCTTTGCTTCTTCCGAGGGGCAAAACTGCTCACTCCAGATTCGGTATACCAATCCAGGTCGATGAAAGCTCAACTTGCAGCAAGATCAAGCCGGATTCTGATGTGTGTGGACTTCTTAAGAAAACAAAACTCATAATTTGGGATGAGGCTCGAATGACCCACAAGCACTGCTTCGAAGCTCTTGATAGGAGCTTGAGTGATATTATGCGCACATCAGATGGTCGATGCTCTGATAAGCCATTCGGTGGATTAGTTGTTGTATTAGGAGGTGATTTTAGGCAAATATTGTCGGTTGTTCCCAAAGGAAACCGAAATGGTATTGTGCATGCTACCATTAGTTCATCTAAACTTTGGAACTACTGTGAGGTCCTTAAATTGACAAAAAACATGAGATTGCAGGTAAACCCATTTGATATAAAAATTTCAATATTTTATGTTTCTATTATTTGTTTATTTAAATGTTTTATATCAATCATATTGTCTATTCTGTAGGCTGGTTCATCTTCTTCAGATGCTTTAGAGATTAGAGATTTTGCTGAATGGATATTATGGGTTGGGAATGGGGATGCCGGAGAGGAAAATGATGGAGAAGCTGATCTTAATATACCGGATGACATTCTAATAAGAGATGCAGTTGATCCTATTCCAGCTAACATTCAATATACGTATCCCGACTTATTACAGAATATCAGTCTTGATGGATTCTTTCAGAATAGAGCTGTATTGGCACCAACTAATGAAATAGTAGATTCTATAAATGAATGTGTGATGTCATTGTTGCCCGGTGAAGAGGTTGAGTATATGAGTTCAGATAGCATCAGTAAGGAGGATGGAGATATTATAGGACACGAGTATGTATTTTCTGTAGAGTTTCTTAATATGATTAAATGCTCGGGATTGCCAAATCACCTTATCAAGCTTAAAGTTGGGTGTATGGTCATGTTGCTCAGGAATATTGATCAAGCTTCTGAGCTATGCAATGGAACAAGAATGATTGTCACCAATCTCGGAAAGCACGTAGTTGAAGCAAAAATGACTTCGGGTAAAAATATTGGCATGAAGGTTTTTATTCCTAGAATGATCTTGAGCCCATCAGATTTGACAAAATTTCCCATGAAGTTTCAACGGAGACAATTCCCTTTGGTCGTTTGCTTTGCTATGACTATAAATAAGAGTCAGGGATAATCACTTTCACACGTAGGGCTATACCTTCCTCGACCTGTATTCAGCCACGGTCAGTTGTATGTGGCAATCTCTAGAGTAACCAGTAAAAAAGGGCTCAAAGTTCTAATTTGTGATAAAGATGGTCAGACGCATGATACCATAACTAATGTAGTGTATAAAGAAATTTTTGACAAGTTGTGAGGTAATTTTAATCTATAAATATTAACAAGTTGTGAAAATAGTGCATGTCCGATATGCTTAATAGAAATGATGTCTCTTATTTGCAGGTATAAAGGTTTTTATCAGTTTTCTCAATCAAGAGGGATTTATTTTTTTCTGCCAGTTGGACTGGATATTGTAATTGATGAAATTGTTCCTACAGGTATATCTTCCAAATAGTTAAATTAAAAATTGAAATTATTGTCAATTTTGATCTTCCTGTGGATGTTTTAGATGCTTTGAGATTTAATGATTCGGGATGCTATGTGGTTCGTAATTGACTTGGTACAGATTTTGGCTTGGATTGAATTTTGGTTGCTGATTATTTTCTGTTTTTGTGTGATTGTGGGGGGGGGGGAGGGGTTGCAGTATGTTGGTGTCTTTGGATGGAGAGGAACGTTAGGATTTTTAAGAACTGCTACTTACCGAAGTATTATTTGTGAAAAATGTGATGTCATTTGCTTCTCTGTGGGCGTTTGCCTATGGTGCCTTCAAAGGTCCGCTGAATGACTTGAAGAGACACTTGATTACTGTGATTTCTTAATGTAGTTTTCATGTATATATATATAACTAAAATTCTCAAGTGGGATAATGGGTCTGCTTAAACTTGATTTTGGAAGTTAACTAACAGTGGGATAATGCTTTTTTGCATACAGAAAATTCTCAAGTGGAAAATGCCAGGTTTCAAGCTGCTACGGATGTTCGAGTTGCTGCTATAAGGGAATGGGGGTTCCTCACAGCTGATGACAAGAAATGTCTCATAAGATATTTTGGAAGTTAACTAACAATGTGATAATGGGGCTGCTTAAACTTGATTTGTGTAGAAGGTGCACACTTTCGTAATTCTGTTGGAAGAACCACTATGTTACACTATGTTTTTTACATCACAAAATTTAGATCTAAATTGTAATAGGACTGGAGCCATTTTTAAATATTTGTGCTAAATTTGAGGGTTCTAAAATTGAAAAGGTCTGAATTGTGGAATCTGTTTGCTGTGATAATCTGCTTTGGAATGTTATTTGCTGTGATACTGATTTGAATTGAGGAGTTGCTCCTCAAGCAATCATCAATCTTAACACGAGCCTAACAGGAGTTGAGGGGAGCTAAAGCTGAGTCAATCATTGAACAACTCTAACTAAACTCAGACCTTAACTAATTAAGTCATTATGCAGTGAAGAATACATGGATAATGGTGGATCAGCATTGTACCAGAGATGCTTGGCTGAAGGTTCTCTTTTCAGTGACAAAGAAGCTGGTGTAGATCATGAGGTTTGCATTTCATCTCTTCATTGGTTCCCCACTGATAATGTTTATCTGAGTATAAATCAATATTCATTCTAATCAAACTTTTCATTGGAGGAAGGACCTTCCTACAAATCGTTAAATAATGTTTAGGCTCCAACATTTCTAAACATGTAACTAATCCAACTTTGTTGCAATAATGTCACATTCTCATACTAAGCGGGAATAAATGAAGAAACAATTGAAACCAGTGTAATATTCTTCATTGCCTGGTAGTGCTGATCTTCATGTTTACTCAAGCTTGCCTAAATCGTTCCTTGGAAAGTATGTATACCTGGGCCTTTTGGACCTTGTTATACCTTTAACTAATTAAGTCATTATGCAGTGAAGAATACATGGACAATGGTGGATCAGCATTGTACTAGCTCTGTTTGCTGGTCTGCTTGGTGTTGTACCTCTAATCAGTTTCTGATGTGATAAATGATTGAGTTGCAGGTCTTTCTTATGACACAAATGAGCCAATTTTAAATGATGCTTTTGAAAAGTATGGTGAAATAGTCGAAGGTAATCTGCATCCACATGTGACCTTTAACTCTCTGTTCTCTTGGTTTAAGTGTTTGACTAGAGTAACATTGTCTTATTTTGCAGTTAGAGTCATATGTGATCATGTGTATGGAAGATCCAAAGGATATGGGTTTGTGCGGTTCACTTGAAAAAGATGGGATGAGACACCTTCGATGACCCAGAATTGCTCATTACGCCATCAATAAGTGATGATGACATTGCTCAACCTTAGCTCGAGAACACCAGTTACTATGATGGAGAGGAAAAGTGCAAGAAACCACACACTATCAAGATTGTTAACCTGCAAGAAATATCACGTGTCAGATAATTTGTGTGTTTTGTGTGTGTGTCAGCATGTTCTGACTATACTTACAGTTCGGATGATGAACTTTCCGGTGAGACGACAAACAGCAGGAAGTATGCAGTAGTCGATTAAAGGGATAGAAGTGAAAGGATAAACAATGGTGTTGATATAAGCCAATTTTTCTTGCGTTCTCAGCTTTCCAGCGTAGCCATACCAGAGAGGACAATGTCGACTGATAAAGATTTCGACTGAGCCAAGAGCCCATATCAGAACTTGGCAAAGCCTATCTGATAAATTGATTGGAGCTGAACCTTTAAATTCAGGTCTTTATGTAAACAAATTGTCAATTGCTATGATGAAATCTTGGGAAAAATGACGAGAAATTCATTTCTGTAAAGAAGCTAAAGAGGTATGTGCGAAAATTATATATATATCATGTTATTGTTTTGAATAAGGATGATTATTATTGAATATATATATATATATATATATATATATATATATATATATATATATATATATATATATATATATATATATATATATATATATACATCATGAAGATTATTCGATAAGTTGCTAAATTTGTTTTTGACGATTTAATTTACAGTTTACGATGAATATTATGTTGAAGAGCCTGCTAAATATTGAGGCAGGAGAACCACTTGCTATTCAAATACTTGAAGACTTAATTGCCTTCATGAAAGGATTAGTCTCTTTTCCTTTATATATTCCTGGCCTTCCATATGCCAAGGCTATCAAGGTACATTGTATTATCCATTCGTCTCGAGAAAATAGTTTAATTTTTGTATTTGAATATGCGCGGGACAATATCAATTCAAAAATCAACATAAATACGATAGTTTTCTATATTTGAACATGCGCGGGACTAAATCAATTTAAATGGCAACATAAACATGACAGTTTTTTATATTTGAATATGCGCGGGACTATATCGATTCAAAAATCAACATAAATATGACAGCTTTTTTGGGACGGAGATTTAATCCTATTTTGAATTAGTTTCCTTTTTCTTTTTCAGGCAAAGGCTAGGTTGTTGGTAACTATAAGACATATTATAGAAGAAAGAAAAAAGAGTGGTGGAGTGGGACTTGCCAAAGATGATTGCTTGGATGAAATTTTGCTAAAAGGAAACTTAAATATTGATGAGATAGTGAGTTTGATTATAGACACTTTATTAGGAGGTTATGAAACAACTTCTGGTCTTTTGGGCCTTTTGATCTACTTGGCAAAGCCTATTTGATAAATTGATTGGAGCTGAACCTTTAAATTCAGATCTTTTGGGCATGCAGTAAATTCACTTCCATCCGCTACAATGCATCTTGAACCCTTACAGAATGTCTTCTGTAATAGACCCGTAAATCCATCCAATCTGAAAGTTTTTGACGGACATCCGTTAGATTTGTTAGCTTGCAAGAACAAAGTCTGAGTTTTATATCATACTCTGTCCCAAAATAATTGTTTTTTTTAATTTATAAAAACAATCAGTAGTTTAACTCTTTATTCAAATGTTAGTGAGAACTATATTCATTAACTTGAATGATTTTTTTTTCTTGAATGAAAATTTGAAAACTTTGCTCACGAACAGAAGATTTTTCTGGATGTGTTTTTCAAATAATTTTTGTAGGTTTTCATATTCTCTTGATATAGATGTTCACCTTCAGGTTTTTATGTTGTTTAACACTCCCCTCACTTAAAAAAAAGGTAATATAGTGAATTTTGACACTTCTCATGCTCTTTCTCCTTTAACATTTATTGGACTAATTGTAATGAACAAGCTGTTGCTGCAGTTGCTTATGCATGATGACCACCCTGGTCTAAGCCAAAACAATTAGGAAAAACATGGTTTAAGCATTATTTGCATCCTAAACGACAACATGAATATGAAGTATACTATATCCATCCCATATACTCTGTAATTTTATTTAAATAAACGAAAACATTATGAGCTAATGAAATTACAAATTATAGCAATAAGTAATCATAAACTTTAATATGCCCGTCGAATTTCGACGGGTTACTCACTAGTATATATATATATATAACAGAACCGTGTATTTTTTTAAGAATTGGTTATAGCCCTTGAATAGTCGCTAAAATCAAAACCAGATCAATACTATTGCTTCGGTAAGATTTCAATTGGTCTGCTCCGATTTCAAATTTTTTTGCACAACTGTAGTTTGTCTTTTACTCCTTTAATGTTTAACCCTTAGGGGGCGTTCCGAAAGAAGAGAGACGGGTATACCGATTCGTGAAAGGGTTAAGGCTGGAGTTCCGAAAGCAGTTATTGACACACGACTTCACAGATTTCCAAGCAGCGGTGAATAGAGCCTATCTGATAGAGAATGATATTGAAGAGCACCAGGGTAGATCGGAGGGTGGAAGTGGAAGTAAACAGAGATTTGAAGGCCAAGGTTCTGGTCAGAGTAGAGGGCAACAAAGGGGGTCAGCCCCGGAGATAGTGAGAGGAGAAAATGTGGCGGCTCCGACAACTCATCCAACTTTAAGTCAGTTTGGGATTGTATGTGGTTATTGCAAGAAGATAGGTCATTCTGAAGACAAATGTTGGAGCAAGCAAGGGAAATGCATGAATTGTGGAACTACAAGAAAAATTGTCCTAAATTTCATCAAAGGCTAGCTTCGGGTACCGGTCAAAGGGGGCAAAGAGGTGGAGTGGAAAGAGACAATGAAGGGAATCCAAAAGAGAAGGTCTAAGGTTGAGTCTTTGTTTTGATTCTTGGTGGGATAGATTCCTCAGCGGTCTTTAGAGGTATAATACCTGTCTCAGAAGTAGGGGTCATACTTTTATAGATCCCGGTTCATCTCATTCATGTTTGGCATTACATTTTACTTTCATGTGGCATATATTGCTTAAGATTTGTTTTATGTGCTAGAGGTTTCTGCTCTTATGAGAGAGTACCTCGAATCTTCATTGATTTACCACAAGTGTGATGTGGTTATAGCTGGGCATGTATTGCCAGTTAATTGGGTATGGTTACCAATTTGTGATTTTGATGTATACTTAGCCTAGAATGGTTAAGTAGTGGTCTTGCATTGATAGACTGTCGTAAGAAGCGAGTCTTATTTTCTATGATTGATTTGCCTATGTTGTATTTGATGCGGATCAGTCTTTCTTTTGGTATTCCTGTTATATATGCATTAATGGATGAAAATTTTCTTTAAAGAGTGTGACGGATTTTTGGTTTGTGTTAGACTTGAGTAAGAAGTTATTCGGAATATTTCATGTGTCGGTTATGAGTAAATTGTAGATGCGCTTTCATCAGAGTAATCCATGTCGGTAGTTGAAGAAGTGAAATTCTGTATTGATTTAATGTTAAAGTTTAATACCTATATCAAAAGCCTCTTATAGAAGGGAACTGGCTATGTTGTGGATTTGATGAATATGATTTTTAAACCTTATCTTGATAGCTTTGATGGATGACATCCTTGCTTATTTGAAGTTTTAGAAGATCGTGAAAACCACTTGCAAATTTTGTTATCTATTCTTTAAGAGAAGAATTTGTTTGTGAAGTTTAGCAAGTGTGAGTTAGCTCAGGAAGATTCCAATGATGAGTTCGTAGTTTCAGGGTTGAAAGGTTGCTACAGAAGAATTATCAAAGGATTCTTGAGAATTGTAATATCGTTGATTTAATTAACTCGGAAAGATGTATCAAGGGTAGAGATAAATAATATAGTGACTATAGATCTGATCCTTACCTACCTAGTGGATGTGAGAGCTTTGCAATTTTTAATTGCGTATCAAAGGAAGGTTAGGTTGTGATATTATGCAAAATGGGAAAGTGAGAGCTTATGTTTAGAGGAAGTGAAAACAGGCGGAGCAGAATTTTTTTATCCTCGACTTGGAAGTGACTGAGATTATATTGCATTCTATATGTGGAAATCTTATTTATATGAAGCTAAAACTCTGAGATGTGTTACCGATCATAAAAGTTTAAAGCAATTGTTTACTCGGAAGGAATTTAATAATAAGCGGAGTCGAGGGTTGGAATTACTAAAAGACTTTAATTGCGTTATCTCTTGCCATCCGGGAAAGTTAATGTGATTGCGAATGTCGAGCTATATCTATCAATTATGGAGACCTTAAGGAAATTCAACCAATTGATTCAGAATTTACAAGGATTATCGGGCAATTTCAAGAGATTAAAAAGACCAGTTTTAGAGGAAGACCATAAATCTAGAGTTGCAATTCATCCGAAAAGTTTGAAGATGTATCAAGATTTAAAGATGGGTTAGAAGATTAGAATGGGAAAGCATTACGATGGATTTTGTAACAGGACTACCTTCGACGTCAATGAAGATGGGTGCGTTTGAGTATAGTGGATTGATTGATCAAATCACTTTGTTTCTACTTATATCAATGAAGTATTGATGGAGAAATTAAAACAATTGTGCATGCGAGAGATTGATTGATTTCGTGGAGTACCAATCAACATTGTATCAGATCGGGATCTAGGATTCATTGCGATTTTGGGAAGATGTGTGCAAGGTTTTGAGTTCCAAGTTGAGTTTCAGTGATGCGTTTCCTCCTCAGACAGATGGGCAGACAGAGAGGATTATCCAGATTCTTGAGAATAGGTTGTGTGTTGTGTGATGGATTTCCTTTCAACTTGAGAAGTTTATCTAACCTTAATGAGTTTGCGTATACTAGCAGTTTTCAGTTCAGCATTGAATTGATATCGTATGAAGCATTGTATGGGAGACATTATCTTTATGATCCTTCGTTTGTATGGAGTTCTTCAACCAATGATATTCAAGCGGATTTGACTTGTGTGGAAGAACCGTTGAGAGTTATTAGAATCGCAAGTCCGAGAATTGAAATCTTAGAATATTCAGGTTGTGAAAAAGGTGTAAAAGATTCATGCCATCGAAGAAGCTACTTGGTTTGAAATCTGAAATGTGTGGGAAGTAACCTTTGTTATTTGATCATTCAGGTAAGTTCATTCAAAATTCGGGGCAAATTTTATTTAAGGGGGAGTGAGTGCCACGACCCTAATCCTAGGCACTATTCTAGCACATGTTGAGCACGTGGGGTTGGGGTGTAGCATCTCATTCTATGCCTTTTGGTGATATATAAAATGGTTATGTGTTTAAATTGGTACTTTGACAACTTATATGATGATAGGATGTGAATAAATTAATTTTAATGATTTATTGTCTAAGTGGAATAAATTGGAAATGGTGTAGTGAAATATTAATTGTTGAAACTTAATAAATAAAAGCATAGTAGTGTTGAGGTGCTAAAGTGGGGATATTGAAAGTTAGGGGATTTAAGTGTGATAGCTAAAGGGGTGGAGGAGCTAAAGGGTAAATTGGTTTAATACTTATCTCTAAAATTTTCCATGGGAATTCATTTACTGAGAAAAACCTTCCTCGAAAGATATCCTTTGTTCTAAAAGATCAAAACCTCCATGGAAATTCCAAGAACCTTAACCTCCTTCCAAAAATTCTAGAGACTTCATTACTTCTCCATTTTTAAATCCGTTCGCGTATTCTTGTTCGTGGTGACGAGGGGAACGCGTATAGCCGGTCAAATAAATATTTCATTTCGCACTATTTTGGTAAGTTATTATGATTTCTTTTGAATATTTGCTCATTCTATGTTCTATTGGATAATTTGTTGAAGGAAAAGGATTTTTGGTATTTTTGAACAATGTTATTGAGTTAAAATGGTTTTAGTAAATGTTGAACTGATTTTTGTTATAAATGGTAGTTAAGTGGAAAGATTAGGGGTATAATGGATTCTAAGATGTTAATGAAGTAAGTGGAGGTTTTGCATGTGGATTTTATCCATTTGACTTGTATTAGAATGTGAGGAAAAGGGGTTGTAATGAGTTGGCTGGAGTTGATGTTTTTGTACTGCTGGAATTGATGTTGTTGTTCTGGTGTTGGAACAAATGGTGGAAGCCAAAGTTGGCTGAGTTTAGTGGTGATGTGCTGCTGTGATTCTGTTTTCTGGGCAAGGGCACGAGTCGTGACCCTGTCTGGAGAAGTCGTGCGACGGTTTAAGCCCAAGTCGTGCCTGTGGGAGGACGACTGATTCTGAAGGGGTATAAATGGGGCACGAGTCGTGCCCTGCCTTACCAACCCCTGAACCAATTTTTAAGCCTTGTAAACCTAATCTACCTAGGATATAACTGAACCTTCTTTAACTACAATTGAAGTAGAACACTTTAGCTATACAACGGTATCTTTCTTGGTCAAAATGGAAGTGTGGAAGTAGTTTAAATATTGTTCGGAAAATGGTTGACAAGCTTGATTCGTAACTTAACCAAAGTTGTTCAAACTTGGTAAATTGATCTTGGACCTTTATAGAGGTTATGTATTGTTGCACATTGATCATGTAGGGTTGGTTTATGATGCATTGTAGCCTTACTTGAGTTCATATCCATGGTTTGTGATATAAATAGTACTCCCTCCGTCTCGCCCGAAAAGCCACAAATTTCCATTTTGGGCGTCCCATTTAAAAAGGCACTTTCCCAAAAAGGAAAGTTTTTATTACTATTTCACCCACTCATTCTCTCTCCTACTTTACTTTTACACTCACAACATTCTCTCTCCTAACTATTCCTCCCACTCATTCTCTCTCCTATTTAATTTTTCATACTCACAACATTTAAACTTTTTCTCTTTCCTACATCATTTTCCTTAATTTGCGTGCGAGATTTGGTTTGGGCATTTTCGGGCTGGACGGAGGGAGTATATGAAATAGATGTTGCACTATGGTATTGATTTGAACATGAGTATGATTTACCATGTTGTTGTTTTATTATCCCATTGGTGGATTTCTTTTCAAGTAACTATTATGTGCTTGAACATGTGTTAATCAGCTGATGTTTGGGGGTATAATGGAATACGATCACTTATGAGAAGTTGTTCCATAAGGTGCTCAGATTACATTATACCTGTGACCTCTCCCCCTCCGTGGCCACAGACTGGGGTTCAGCTTCTATAGATATGTGCAGTTAGTTCATAGAAATGCTGATGTCTTATACCTTACCTAGAAAATGGGATTTATAAGACGTGAATATTCCTAAGCAGTTCACAAGAGAGGAGTTATCATAATAGCTCTCTCGGTTATATAATATTGATTCTGGTGGAAATGAATAAGTGGAGTTTTACTCCCGCCGTTATACAACTTATGATTCAGACGGGAAAGGTAAACAAAGGTAACGGAAGGTGTTTACTGTTTTACCAATATGTAAGATGTACCTTGTTATATGTTGCATCTTACTTGGCATATTGTTGCATTCATAATAGCTTATTGAGATTTATTCTCACCTTTCTCCCACTAATATTTTAGATTGGACTGAGACAGGAGGACCCGGCCAGTGAGGACGGGGAGGAGTTTGTACGCGTATTTTGGGTTGTTGGGTATGTATGTTTTAGATGGGAGTATGGTTGTATTTTGGTATTACTCCTTTGTTGGAGTTTGTTTATAAAACAACTTTTGTAAAGCTTTTATTTGGGAACTTTTGTAACTTAAATTGTTGTGTATCCTATTAAGTATGGTTGCAAAAGTTGGTTCATGTTTTGTTTCCTCCAAGTGGAGATGCTTCAAGTTAGTACTTGAAGAGTATTGTTAAAGTTTAGTTTCTTTTCAAGTTAAGTCAAAAGTTTTTAAATTTTCAGGTGGTCTTTCGTAGTTTGGGCCTCTCAAGTTTGGGACACGTGTTAGGTTCCGGGTTGGGGTGCCCACATAAATGATTTGGTTTTTGACCTTTCTAAACTGAGAAGTGTAAAGACAATGAAACCAAACCAAGAAAACGATCAGCTTAAGACACCATTACAGTTGAGACCTTTATCTTCAAGCAAGTACATTCCATAGTTTTAAATTAAAATGAAAGAACTTGTTGAAAAAGAATTTTATTTTATTTATAAAATTTAAAATATATGATGAGTAAACTTGTTTGATTCGTATTGGCGATGGGATTAAAACAGTGATTTCAGATAATTTTTTCGACTTTTAAATTTTGAGATATTGCATTTTAAAAATTTAAGAGAAAAAAAGGAAGAGAGAGAAAAGGAGAGAGAAAGAAAGCAGGCAACGTGTGTGTCACGAGAGAGAGAGGGGTTTGAGGGGCAATTTGGTCCAGAAAAAATTGAGGGACTTTTTGGCTGTTTTGATAATGTTAGTCCTTCAAGGTAGTTTTTATTTGGCCGGGGGATTAATTGGTCAAAGCCTCTATTTATATCTCACTAGTACAACACTACCTTTCGACCACTGTCATCAACTAGTTAAGTTACAAAAATATATAAATATGTCTAAACTTAACACTTATATAATCATTAATTATCGACACATACCAAATTCTTTTCGAAGTTATGTTCTCTCGCAAAATCATAAAACGTGGTAAATAGATATAAACACAATCTATTGTAAGTTAAGTACTGATGTACCAATTATAACCTTGCAAGTGCACAAGTTAGAAGTGTAATATATGCAAAAGAGAGGATCGGTCCACAAAAACTTTTGGAGAGCAAACAGTGAAGATCGATAATTAAAAAGAGGGGTTTGTAAGATTTATTCTTAAATACTACTAAGCAATAAAATAAAGCAGGCAATTGAGATGAATTCAGATAACGAGAAAAGTCTATAGATTGGATTCACTTATATCTCCTACTTATACTCTTATAATCAAATATGTCAATTGTTGTTGAGATTCATTCACAATTATATAGATTGGTAGGGATCTAAGTTCTTTCCAATTATATGTTTTCTATAATATCCACACATAATTAAGAAGCCCTTTAAGAACACAAGTACTGAATTTAAATCCAGGATACCAACTAAATAACCCTCTGTTAGGTTTATTTATCAAAAGGTTGGCAAATGGTATAAATAACCCCCTTACATGCAATTACATTATACCCCAAGTCAAAAACACAATCACAATATTAATAACGACTATTGCAATTAAAGAAGATGAAGAACAATAATCTTTTGATAAACCAACAATAAAATGAATTAGTAATATTATTTAAAGCATAAGTATTCGATACAAGTTACCTCCAACCCATAGATGAAGAATTTAGCTCATCATAGATTTATGAACCATGATAAAAGATGAAGAATTAAGAATGTATTATGAAGGAAATAACTCTTCTCAAGACCCTAAAATTCGTACTCCAAAGTCTCCTAAAAAAATAATTTAGGGTTTTCTATTTATACAAGAAAAATAGGCAAAACTCAACTAGGAAAAGGAAACTGAGAAGCACGGGATTCGGCCCTATGCGTCGCATAGGGAATGAAAGCTTTCAGACAATGTGAGCGCATGACAGGACTTCTCTTAGCCAATTCACAGATTATGATGCGCACATATAATGTAAGCGCCAGGCCTTCTTTGTTGAAATTCTCTTTTGGTCATTCTTGCTCTTCCTAACAGGTCCCTGGCTGTTGCATTTTAAGTCATTTCCAGCTTTTTAAGCCTTTCGCCAACTTCACATTTTTAGAAATACCACAAAACCCATTGCTTCTTTCCTAACTTCTTCCTTTTATGATTTTTTGTCCACTTTTCCTGTCAATTACTAGAAACCCCATTCAAATAACACAAAACTTATGGATTTTGTTAAGAATATTTCTGGAAAATACCTAATAAATGAGTATAAAACTCATCCATCAAATATCCCCATACTTTGACTTTGCCAGTCCTCGAGCAAACAATAATGAGATACCAAACTACTAAACTAAGCATAAACAAAATTAACTACTCTAACTACTATATCTAATAGTTGACCATGTCCCGAAGGTGTATCATCCCCATAATCACAATGTATCAAATAAAATCATATGCATCATGATGGATGTATTTTCACCCATCCAAATGATGTAATTCTAGGCCTATTTATGCTAAATCCTTGGGAGTTTAATGTATTTCTAGTGTTTGTATAAGTACAGGGGCTGGAATGAAAAAGGAGCAGAAAAGGAGGGACCAGTGTTGAAAATGCCTAGGGAGCGACCGCACCCATGAAAAGGGAGCGGCCGCACCCTTTAGGCAGTAGGTTAGGACGACCGCGCAACAAGGAAGGTGTGCACGCGCAATTTATCCAGAAAGTGAACGCGACCGCACCTATTTAGGGGGTGCAACCGCACCCTTGTAGTTTAAGGCGGATCCGTGGCTTCCTCTTCCGGATTGAAGAAGGATTGTCCAGATTTGGTTCAAATTAGGAAAGCTATTCTCCTCCCTTATATATATACAACACCATAGTTAGGTTTTGGAGGATCTTGATATATCACATACTTTAGGTTGTAATTGTTCAAGAAGGATTTCAAGATTGAAGATCCAGGTTTTTATGTCTTCTTTTATGGTTCTTATTAGCTAAATTATTGATTCGTGAATTGGGTAGATAATTATTCGATCTTTATGCTAAGGTCTTAAGTCTTCCTACTCAATCTCCATTGTTGTTCTTCTCAATATTCTTAAAGATCGTTCTTGAGATCAATTGTATGATTAATATACTCTTTGACTCTTGAATTTACTTGGGTATAAACCATAACACAAGCGTGGATAGTTTATATATTGACCTTTATTGAGATGAATAAATTTAATTGATGACCTAGCGAAAGTTAATTGAATCTAGGTTCTATTGTTCTAATGATTTGAATTGAATTTCTAGAATGTTTATATTAACCTAGAGGAAGGTATAAACAAGATAGATATATTAGGGTTGCAATCCGCATATCAAACATCCCAACCCTAATCTTTTGTGAACGAACCCTTGAATGAGATTGATTCCTTTTATATTATTTGAAATAACATAAAGTGATAAT
The DNA here is from genome assembly GCA_022495995.1 of Adenophora triphylla var. japonica. NCBI lineage: Eukaryota > Viridiplantae > Streptophyta > Magnoliopsida > Asterales > Campanulaceae > Adenophora > Adenophora triphylla. The sequence goes on along the minus strand of JAFEMH010004293.1, from coordinate 23,167 downwards.
AGTTATGAATCTCAATCCATAAATCCCTTGTTATCTTGATTTCTTTCTTGTTATTTAATTCTTGCTTTTTTATGATAATAAACAATTAATTCAAACCCCCTTTTTGGTTACTTCTTGCACTGTTTGAATATACTTGCTCATTCATGAGTCTTTGTGGATTCGACCCTTGCATGTATGCATATTACTACATTGATAACTAGTGGACTTGCTAGGTAAATTTAATTAGAGGGAGAAATCTTCAATCATGGTTTTGGCGCTGCTGCTGCTGGGGACTTATTGTGATTGAACAAGTTAATTTGGTCGACGTTCTTTGATTCCTACCCTGGAGCCATTGAACGACGACACTGATAAACTGGGTCGGTGTCTTAAGAAATTGGAATTAAACAAGGGCAATCCCATCAAAATAGACCTAGAACTTGATCCCTCTACCACCGGGGTAGAGGAGCAAAAAGCCGTGATGGCAGAACCACCGGTTAAACAATGCATGACTTTTTACGTCCTATGGTAGACACATCAGTGTCTTGCATTGTGTTGTCCGAATTAACTTTTGCTATGTTACCCAATTATCAAGGTCTTTCGACCAAAGACCATTTGACCTTCCTAAGAGACTATATGATGATTGTTTCACACTTTCCAGGTAAAGAGGGAGTAATTGATGAACATATGAGGTTAAAATGCTTCCCCTACACCATGAATGGGAATGCTAAGACATGGTTGATGATGCTCACACCTAGGAGTATAAGCACATGGGATGAATTGCATGATGCATCACAAATATTACCCACATCCCACATTGGCCACATTTAGACAGAAAAACATTGGCTTTACTCAAGAGATAGGAGAACCATTCCATGAAGCTTGGGATAGGTTTAAAATGATTTTGGTCCAATGTCCTCACCATAATTTTCCTCTACCATTGTTGAACCAAACCTTCTATGATGGCCTTAATCCTGTAAATCAGTTCACGGTTGACAATGTTGCGGGTGGCTTTCTAGGAGCCAAAATACCCCAAGAGACTCAAGACCTGTTTGAGATATTGGGAGCTAACTTCCAACAAAATAGTACTAGAGGGAATGTGAGAGGTGTGCTTGAATTGGGCACAAGTGATGAGATTGCTAGGCAGATAGTGCAATTAAGTCAGAAACTTGATATGTTAACTAGTCATGGTGCTTCTCCAAGTACCAATACTATTTATGATGCTTGTTCTATATGTGGTTTACATACTCATGCTACTAACTTTTGTCGTAGTGGTGCACAATTTGTTTTGGATAATGAGCACGCACATGTACTGAATGGGTATAACCCCAGGGCTCCTCAAAACAACCCCTGCAACAGTACTTACAATCCGAGGTGGAGGAATCATCCCAACTTATCATGGGGAGGTAATCGAGGTCCAAAAAATAAACCCCTTCACACTCCACCATCACAAGGGCAATTTGAGCCAAAGAAAGAGCCTTAGGAGGAGGCAATGGATCAAATGAGATTAGAGAAGCAATATGCCTCGAGGCAATATGATGGCGCCATAAAAAAGCTTGAAATTCAAATAGGACAACTTGCTGAAGCCCTTCAAATCCATAAGCCCGAAACTTTTTCAAGCCAAGGGTAACAAGCTATGGCCATATCCACCATCCGGAATGGCAAAGTGGTAGGTAATGAGGTAATTTCTCCCTCATATTCTCCCTATCCTCCTCATAATTCTAAAAAAGAAGTTAAAAATAGTACAAATGGATTGGGAGAAAATCCCAAATATTTTTATATACCCCTCAAAACATATGTACAACCGGTGCCATTTCCCGGTCGGTTACTAAGACTCAAGATTAAGCAACAAATGAAGGAGTTAATGGACATGTTTTCCAATGTTAGTATAAATCTCCCATTAATTAAAGTGATTAAAAACATTATTGCATATGCAAAAAATTCAAGAAAATTAATTCTAAAAAACATAGGTATGTAAATGATGAAAAATTGATCATGTGAGAGAGTGCTAGTGCCATAGTTCGACAATACCTTCCACTTAAACAAAAGGATCCCGTAAGTTTCATGATTTCTATTAATTTGGGGGATTCCAATAAGGTGAAGACGATGTTGGACCTTGGTGCTAGCATCACTCTATTTTCATACTCCATGTACTTGAAATTGGGCTTGTATGAGTTAAAGCCTACCACTATAACCCTTCATCTAGCCGACCGTTTTATTCGACGACCTATGAGCGTTGTGGAGGATTTGTTAGTTCAAGTGGGGACTGTAATTGTCCCTGTTGACTTTGTTGTTTTAGACATGGTAAATGGAGTGGAGAAGTGTTGAGAGCACCTATTTAGTTAGGACACCCATTCATGGCCACAACTAATACTATAATAAATGTTGGGAATGGGAAGTTGTTCATGTCGGTGGTGGATGAGAGGGTTGAGATACCGATAGATGACATGTTGAAATCCCTATGGATGATGAGGGGGTTTCTTGTAAGTTTGTAGATAAGGTAAAGGCGTGTGTTCAAGAGAAGTTGTGGAAGGAGAGTAATTGTGCACAATTAGACCACCATTTATCCCAAGCCCCGGGTTAGGGAGCGATACAGGAAGGTTAGTGGTTTCCACCTATATACCGAGTATCGTCTTCATTTTTTAGAACAAAAAGTTTTTCAATGTCCCCAGCGGAGTCGCCACTGAATGAACGCTCGCCCGAAAAAATCGTATCGTTGTATCATTTCCCCCCTTTTTTTGAAAAGAGTTTCTTTTGTTTTACTTGAAAATGATACGACAAGTTTTTGAAAACTTCGGTTTTGGGAGTCGCCACGCCGTTTTTAGAGGAAAACATTGAAAAACCTATTTTAAGAGATTTTGAGTCAGGAGTGCAGTTACGTGTTTGGGAAGAACTAGAGAGTTCACCCAACACGCCTCTTTCGAGACTTTCAATCAACATTGGACAATTTTTGGACATTCAAAGTGTGTGTGCAATATGTGTCGATGTGTAAAAAATGCAAATTTGACATTTTCATTGATAATACGGAAGCTGAGTACAACTTGTGAGCCATGACAGGGGGCCACGCCCTTTTACATATTGTGATTATCATAACAAGGCAGAAGGTAAGACAATCTGCCCAGAGACTTCCCATGTCGTTCGACACAGGACCTCCTAGGCAGAGGGTGTCGCACGACATGATGTCCCTTGGTCAGATTGTCTTATTACAAAGATCAAGCAATTTCTGGGAATGAAATGACATTTATTTAACTCAGTGAAGACACTATTTGAAGGTCTAAAACTCAGTTTGGGATTGACGGGAGTGAACAAAGTCACGATAGACTTTGAATGATACGGATGTCATGCGACATGGAACATCCGAAGTTGTCCATGTCATGTGACAATCCGCCTCCAATAAATCGCACCCAAATGGATTATAGGCACTCAAATAGTGGCTTATGAGCCACAAAAATGCTTAGGAAAGCACTGAGTCGCGAAGGGAATAAACTGGACAGATCTGAAGTCCAAGAATGGCTTTACAGCCTTCTGGGATCTCTATGTCGTATGACACAGGATCTCTATGGAGTCCCATGTCGCACGACATAGATAGGCCATTTCTGTGCCCTTCAGTCTGTTTGTTTCCCCTTTGTTCCTCAAGGCAAACCAAGCACATTTAACAACTGTAAACAGTAATATAATACTAATATATGAGTATTATGGGAGGATCACATGGCTTTAGTGGCCAAATGTGATAAATCACATGTTTTTGGCCACTTTGAAGTAGCCATCACCTCCTAACTCCATGCTAATGCATAAAGATTGAATCTTTATTGATCCTAAGATGATCAAATGTACAAATTTGAGGTGGGGAGAAGTGAATATTGAAGATTCACTTCTCCACCACCTTTATCATGCAAAAATCCCAATTTCTACATAATATGAAGGCAAGTAAGCATGCAATGTGTTTAAAGACTTTATTTAAAGAGGGAGAAGGGTTTAGTGGGTACCTATTGTAGTCCACAAGGTGAGATCACCAATAGTATGGTGTCTACCCCTACTATACACCAACAAAGGGAGCTACTTTGGATCTTGGCCTTGAAGTGTGTGTGTGTGTGTGAGGAGGGAGGTGAGTGTGTGGGTGTGAGAGAGAGAGAGACTCTATTTGGACAGAGTTTCCCTTATATTACTGTATCCTCCCCCAATATTCACTCCAAGTCCTTTAAAATGACCAGCCATGCCTTGTATTTATAGGCAGGCTGATGGGGCTTCTTATGTCGCACGACAAGGGCAGTTAAACCGCCTTAGTCACTTCTATGTCTGACGACAGCGTACTCTTTTTGGCCATATTGGGCCGAAAGCTTGGCAGGCCCAATGGACTGATGGGCTGCTGGGATATTTGGACTAGATATTGCCTTTTAGCAATTATATTAGCCCAAAATTTAATCAAAGTGGATCCAAATCATGGGTTCAGATTGGGGTACTCACAATCGCTGATGTGACCTTGGTTCCTTTGCTTGCGTAATGGCACCATTGTTGTCACAATAACGTTCCACCGAATTAGTGATACATGGAACGACTTCCAAATCACTAATGAACTTCTTGATCTAAACTGCCTCCTTAGCTGCATCAGATGCCGCTATATATTCTGCCTCAGTTGTAGAATCAGCTATGGTACTCTGCATGGAACTTTTCCAACAAATTGCACCTCCGTTAAGCATAAACATAAACCCTGATTGCGATCTAAAATCATCTTTGTCGGTTTGGAAGCTTGCATCTGTGTAACCTCTTACAACAAGATCGTCTTCCATTCCTCCAAAGACCAAGAACGCATCCTTAGTCCTTCTCAAGTACTTGACGATCATCTTAACTGCTATCTAATGGTTTTCACCAGGATCAGATTGGTATCGACTCATCATGCTTAGAGCATACGAGACATCAGGTCTAGTACAAATCATGGCATACATGATAGATCCAATAGCCGAAGCGTATGGAATATCATTCATTCTCTTTCGCTCACCAGTTGTCTTAGGACACTGAGTCTTGCTAAGAGTAATACCATGACCCATTGGCAAGTTTCCTCTCTTAAAATTTTCTCTTGAATCTTCTAAGAACTTTGTCAATGTAAGAACTTTGACTCAAACCAATCATCCTTTTAGATATATCTCTATAGATCTTGATGCCAAGGATGTAGGCGGCTTTACCCATATCTTTCATTGAGAAACACTTTCCTAACCAAGACTTGACAATCTGAAGTGCAGGAATGTCATTTCCAATGAATAAGATATCATCGACATACAATATTAGAAATAGTACTACGCTCCCACTGAACTTCATGTATACACAATGGTTCATGTTCGTTCTTGATGTAAAACCATCAATTGTCTTCTTGTATAAAACTTGAAATCCTCGTTTACAAATTGAAAAAGAGAATAAAGCCTAAAAGATGTTCCAAATCTGAAAAGGAAATTGAATCGTGGCTGGAGGGGGGGGGGGTGTGCGCTCCCCTCTAAAGGGGGCGGCCGCACCCCATTGGACAGAAGCTAACTTTGTTTCTGGAATTTGGGAGTTTTCGCTCCTTTCCTTGTGGTGCGTGCGCTTCTCGTGATTCGCTGACTTGTACTTTTCTCGGCAAACTTCTGTAGGTTATAATTTCTTCCTACATACTCCGATTGGGACGTGCACATATCGTTGGAAAGCTCTCTTCTAGTACTATCCGCTGGTATTGGTTGCTAAATGTCCTTTTGTTATTTCCATTTTTTCCTCCTTGCTGATATGTTCTCGATCGTTCCTTTTCGTACTCATTAAGATCATAATCCGTGACTTTCTCCTTCTATTCGTGACTTTCTCCTTCTATTCCTTGTACTTATCAACACCTTAAAAGGCCATCAAATCACCCAAGGTTGAGCATCAAATAGGTCTAAGATATATCATTTGGATTGGTGAAAACACATTCATCACTTACCTAACACATCCATCACTTACCTTTTACGAGTCAAAGGTATGTTAGTAATATACCATTATGCTGGGAGTAGGTTTCTTTATTATCGAGTTTTGCTTAGTTATTCAGTTATTTATGAGTCAAAATCCTTATAGGATGTATATCTTTAGATGTCTTTCTTAGTTTTTAGTTAAGAATATTTGGATTTTGGTTAAAAAATAGTAGCCTAACAGTATGCTATAATACTTCCAGTCTAACAGACAGAGTGATTAAGAATGAGTTTTCTGGCAACTTTATGCATTCTTTCATGCGTACTCAAGAGCCTTGGGGGTGAAGAACCGGAGGGTTGATGGATAAGGTTACCTTTGTCAGAAGACAGGCTCTTTGCCTTTTGCAGTTTCATTCTTTTTAATTTCTAAATTCTAAATGTATAAAACTCTCACTGTTTCTACCAAAACCCTAAATCATATTCTGTCAATGACTCAATTGGTGAATCTATAGCTCCCAGTTCAATACATTAGTTTTATAAATTCTCTAAAAGTCCTTTTCAGCTATGTTCTACATCTATGTTTGGTCCAATCTTTTTGGACTAAGGTTGTGTTTGATAACATTAATCACTTAATGCTTGTTGTTTAGTGGTTTCCTTTAGTACACATACTTCAAACTAAGGGTGGATCTGACTTGAATTGTAACAATCATCTTATGTTTCTCTTAACGATCAAGCATTAATATTGATGCTTGATTGATGACGCCAAGCTTTTCAGGGTCAGGAGCGGTTCAAGGATATCTGGCTAGGATATTTTGATGGTTAGATTGTACCTAGATCACAACACAAATAAGCACCGTTAAGGTCAAAGTTGGATGTTACTCCAACTCAGGCCCTCGGGTGTGAGAGTAAGAATACTGAGTAATAAGGCTTTGAATACTTTGGAGTGTGTGTGTGTTTAGGGTTTAAGAGTAATATGGCTTACTCGATATATTTGGAACTTACCTTGCCCAAGGGGACAAAGACCTTCTATTTATAGGCAATGTAGTGGTGCTTGTTGAGGTAAGCAATGAGATCAGCCCTAGGGGGCACTTTGGTATTTGACCAGCTACACGTGTCCGCAGCTAATTGGCCCTGTCGGGAGGGAACATTGACCGTCGAGAGGGGCATGGCTGAAAGGGACTGAGCCGTGTAGATGGCTTGGCGCATTAAATGAAATAGTAGGCGCCTGACTGAGCCGCATTGAATGCGTGATGGGGGAGCCGGCAACTTGCATGTCAGAGCCAGTAAGCTAACTTGCTCAGTAAGGCTTGATATTAACTGGGAAGCAGACATGTGCCCGCGGTCAACATCGTGGCCGCGGTCAAAGGTATTTGACGCGGGCATAGATGGAGCGGTCATGCCTCCTGCGAGCATGGATCCCTGCGGACATACAATCTGCGGGCACGGACCCAACAGTCATAGGTCGTGCGGGCACGAGTGTAGCGGTCAGGATCCTTCCGGTCTTGGATAGGATTAATGCGGGGAGGGACATGGTCTTGACCTCAAGGGCCTATCTGTCCGCGGTCTTCCCCCCCAGCGGTCTAGGTACTGCCACGTCACTGGTTCCTTGAACCAGACCGAGCGCGGGCCCGGTCCAGTAGATCCGGGCTCATCAATGGCCCCTAGCTCCAAGTGTGATTATTTATGGTCTGAGCGAGGAGGTACTAGAAGCTCGGTTGGATTAGACCGCCGCTTTGGCGAGCACCAGTGTTGGCATTTTTGTTGGTTGCTGCTTGGCCCCATGGGCCTATGGGAACGCTCGGGAGGCACCAGTGAGAGACACGTGGCCCCTTGCATGCTGTGCCTCCCGGTTAATCACGTGGGCCCCTGGGCAGATGAAAAGACGGGGCGTGGTACGTACAGGGGTACGTGTCAGTCATCCAAGGGGGGTAATAAATGCTCAACCGGCGGAATTTTTGAATTTTCAAACGTTTGGAGACGGTTCAGGGTCCGAGGCGTGGTTTGTGGGCTAATTAATACGGGTTAACCCGTATAGGTAGGCCTTATAAATACCAAACCCTTAAACCTCAAACCATTTTTACCGTTTCCAAACCTTCAAAGAGCCCTTGAGAGAGAAATTTCTTGCTGCGAACCTTGTGCTAGTATTCTCCGAATCCAACCTTCAAGTCTTTCTTCGTAAGTAATTTTGGGGTGTTCTTTCTGTGTTTCTTCTTCATCTCTTTCTGTTTTTCTTTTCTGGGTTTTGTAAAATGACCACTCGTGAGTTTGGACCCCGCCGTCCCCTAGAATTAGGAGATGGATCCACCCCTGATACCTTTGCCGTTTGTAAACGGATGGGGGAATCTTTAGGAAGGTAGGGCTAGGGTGGATAAGGCTATCCCTACATAGCTTTTTGTATTTCAGTGAGAAAGACGATTGGGGGCCGTTCGTCCCACCCCGGTTGTGGGAGGCCAAAAGGAAGTATATTTACAACCGTGATGTACTGGTGTTGGGGGATCACCGTAGGCTAAGAAATTTTGTGATGGGGGTTTTGTGCAGGTTTCCCCGCGAGAGAGATCAGGCTTTGAACGCTGTTGAATTAGTGAGGAGAGCGATTCGCGTCCCCAAAGTAATTTGTGACTGGGAAAAGTGTGAACTGATGGATCCTGAACAAACTAATGCTTCGCGGACACCGGGCACGGACCTGAATGACCCTTTGGATGTTCTGGCCCTGAGGACCATATTTCCCAATGTGCCCGCGGCCCCTAATAATCCAATTGACCTGAGTAGCAGCGAGGAGCTAGAGCCTCTGAATTTGGAGGCGACTGGAGGCGGGGAGAATGAGGCTGAAGTAACCTCTGCCCGTGGTGATTCCACCGGTCTCTTTGGCTCATCGAGCTCGGAGACCGAGGAGGATGACCGCGAGGTTGAGGATAGGAGGGCTGCGGGGACCTCCCAGAGGGCTAATGAGACTACAAACATAGTTGATGCCTTTTCTGACCCTGACTCTGAGGAGGAGATAGTGGTGGCCCCTGCCCGGAATAAAGGCAAGAGGCCAGCTGCTGAGGTGAATACTGGCCGTGGCCGCGGTAAGAAAGCCAAGGAGGTGGCTACTATTGACTGGGAGGAGGATATATACGAGGTCTACAACGTTGACCGCAACGCCTTCCGTGTCCGCACCCTTGGGCATGTCCATTTGAAGGATAAGGACAAGCTGCGGCCAGAAACCATAGCAGATGTCCGCGAGGACAACAGAGCCTGCGTCTTCTATGGGGCCCAGTTTGAGAATGGCCTGAGGCTGCCTTTGGACCCCTTCTTTTACTTCTTCCTTGAGTTCAACCACTGCCTGCCCATGCACCTGACTCCCAACGCCATCAGGGCTATTGTGTCCTTCATAGCTGTTTGCAGATTCTTGGGCTATGAACCTACCCTGGCCGGGCTTTACGCCTATTATCAGAACCAAATCAGCCGGGGCATTCTGAGTTTGAAGGCTAGGAATTACTTTACCAGGACCTTCTCTCCCCCATCGAATAAATTTGACCAATGGAACCAGAGGGATATTTTGGTCATTGAGTCCAGATTTGGTTCGCCCTTCTCCAAACCCTCAAGTCCAGTCCCGATGAAGGTGGCCGCTAGTAGTTATCCGGACCCATCCTCCGCCGATGCCATGCGATGTGCCCTAGAGAAACATCTGGCCACCTATCTCGACCGCGGGGAGGAGCCCGTTTATGATGTGGGCTCTATCGTTGAAGACGAGCCTCTCTTGATCTACTCGGGGGTGGCTCCTCGTAGGGAGGACGCCCCACATGCCCCCAGAGTAGAAATAGAGCCCTTGCCCCGTGACCCTGATTGGAGGGTACACGAGCACTACCAATTTGAGGTCGACTGTAGGACCTGTATGCTGGGCGCCGAGTGCGATCCTCCCGAACTCATCGGTCTCTGATTCCTTTTGTAAAACTGTTGCTTTATTTTGTCTTTGATTTTTTGAACTGTCTGCTAACCATTTTTCATTTCATCCAGAGTAGATCCCGAAGAGTACAATTTCTGATGGCCTCTTTAAGTGCTGCCCAGTTGAAGGCCAAAAACATGAAGGCCAACAAGGAAGCTGCTCTGAAGAGGCAGCATGAATTGGGAGGTGTCCCGGGCAAGGACAAGACTGTGCCCGTGATGAGCAGAAGAAGCGGGGAGCCTCTATCTGCTCCCAAGGTTATCAATACAACGGGGAATCTGCCTCCACCCCCCAGGGGTCCTCCTCCAGCCAACGCTGTCCGAGTTCCCTCTCCAGGCCGCACTATCTCTTCCGGCCATTACGTGGATTCCCGGAAGAGGAATGAAAGGGATGGGGAGGAGGGGCAAGGACACAGGAAGCTTCAAAAAATTGGGGATGCTCCTCCCCGGACTACCACTGCTCCAGTTGCCGCCTCATCCACTTCTCCCCCCTTTGGGGGGTCAATCTGCTCGGTGGCTTACCCGGTGGCCCCTCTGACCACCCGCGAGGAGACTCTGGCCGTCAGAAGAAAACTATCTGATGTGCCCACTATAACTGGGGTGGACATTTACACCCGGAATTCAGCCAATGCCTCAGTGGGGATCGGGCTGGTGAACCGTCTCTACTCCCCGGATTTCTACAAAAATGTAGTTGCCGAGGAGAATGCCTCTGCCCTGGTGGGGGATATAGGCCTCGCTCTGACCGAGGTAGACAATCGTTTTTCTCTTTCCCTTCACCCTTTTCCCCTCTTTCAATCTCTGTCTAATTCTCACTCTCCTTCCTCGCAGGTGAGTAATAAAGTGCTGCGGCTGCGGGAGAGCTGCGATACCTTGTCCGCCGATGTGGAGAATAAGACCTCCATTTTGGCGGCCAAACTCCGCGAGCTGGAGCAGGCTCAAGAGAGGGTTGGGACTTTGAACTCCCTCCTTGATGCCAAGGATAAAACCATCTCCACCAAAGAGGCTGACCTGAAGGGTTTTCAGGAGAGGCTGATGGAGGTGGAGGAGAGCTTGAAAAGAGCTAAGGGGGAGAGGGATGAACTCCGGGGGAAGAGGGCTGAGTGGGAGCCCAGGAACAAATAGCTCGTGGCCAAGCTGGAGGCCATGAAGGTGACCGTGGACACCTTGGAGAAAAAGGTGGATGAGCTGTCCGAGCAGCTGCTCCCCTACAAAAGGTTGGAGGCGGAGGGGAAGTCCGCTCTTGATGATGTCCGCAAGGAGGCGGTGGAAGAATATAAGAACTCCGAGGAGTTCAAAAACTGGCTCCTCGCGGAGAATCTGGCTCAGTATGAGGCCGGGGTCCGGACACAGATTCGGAACTTCGCGGCCACGGGCAAGTTTTCTGTGCAGGAGTTGGCCGTGATTGGCTCTCTTGTTGCTACAGATGATGAATGCCTGCCCGGGCATGCGCTAGTTCCTCTGTCCGAGGATGAGGTTAAGGGCCTGGATCTGTCCGCAGCGGCCTCCTTGCCTCCTGTGGCCGAGGTGACTGCCCTTAGCCTCATCGCCGAGCTAGATGAGCTGAGGTTTAGGGAAAACCCTATACCCTTAGGGGAAGCCATAGCTCGCGTCCTTCCAAACGGGCCTGCTGTTGGTGATCTCTTTCCTCAGCGGGCAGCCCCTGCTCCGGCCTCTGCTGAGCCTACCTCTGACCCCATAACGGACCTGTTGGTGAATAGACTTCCTTCTCCAACTCCGGCTTCAGAGGCGGGCACAGAAGGTGCGGCCACAGAGTCCACGGAGGCCCCCAAGGATCAAGCTCCCTTAGCATAGGTCTTTTTTGTTTTTTCTTTTTGTAATAGATGGTAGGACCCATGTAAATATTGATTTTTCATTAATACAAGAATTTTTCTTTCCTTCCTGTATTTGTTTATCTTAATTGCTCGTCTTGTAGGCTATTTTGAGTATTTAGCAATTTTCGAGCACCCTAGTACTTGCCTTCTTGCTTCATACTTTTTCCAGCGTTTTTTGACTAACAATTAAATTTTATACTCTCCTTCTGCGGTCAAAAGCTTAATAGGCCCTTTGCCCGCATTTTTTGAGTTTTCCTAACTCTTTATTCAAAACCCCTTGAGGTTTTTAGTGAGAGTCAGCCCTATTTCTCTGTGACCGCGTTTGTTTAGCCTTGTGGCAAATTTAGGGGTCTTGACCCCAGTTTGTCTATTTAGCTTTGTTAAACTCTTTTGATCACTCCCATCCATTTACACTTATTCCCAGCCTTGCGAGCCGTGGTGTAAGTCAAAAGTAACCAAGGCAAGCTACTTTCATAGGGCATGTAGAAGGTGGCCGTGAGGCTATTGTCTACGCATCAGTAGGTAGGAGCATATTTAGCATAGAGGCCCTTTAACCTACCGGCAACTGTATCCCCTTATTGGAGGTTCACGCTTTTTGACCCTTTATTCAAAACCCCTTGAGGTTTTTTGTGAGGGTCTCCTGGCGATCAGGTGAACGGGCTTATATGTAGGCCTTTGTCACATACAGGCATACGAGTAACGGCCCTAACGAGGACCTTCGCGCACTGAGCGGGGCGGACTTTCGGTCTTTGTCCCCGCTGGCATCTATATCCACTTATTTTTGGTGGTGTCACACGGGCAGGACGGAGTATCCTCCCCGCGATCTAGTACGGACGTAATGTCCCTTTGTACACATATAGGCTTGCGGATCTTAAAGGATCTTTGTGCATCAGTAGGAGGAGCTCATATGTTTGCTCTTTAACCTACTGGCATCCTCTTGCGGACATCCACTTTAGGTTTTGAGGCTGGTGGGAATAGGTTTTTGCATCAAAATATGATGATAACTTCTCACTTATATATATATATAGGGGTCTATACTCCCTCAAAAAATTACAAAGATTTCAAAAGAAGTATCTTTTAAGGTGATCGCTATTCCAAGCGTGCTTGAGCTCTGCTCCTTCTCTTGGTCGCAATATGTAGGTACCCTCTTTGACAATTTTGGTAACCTCATATGGTCCCTCCCATTTCGGGGACAGTTTATTGAAACCAGGTTGGGCCCCGGACCTCTACGCTTCTAAGTACCCAATCTCCAACCGAAAACTCCTCTTATTCACCCTTTTATCGTGGTTCTTCTTAAGCGCTTCGTTTGTAGTTCACCATTTTTCATATGCCCGCATTCTCTTTCTTCGAGATCGTCTGTGTCACACTCTTCTGTTTGCCTCGTTTTGAGACTCGTCGAAGTATGTGACTCGTACGAGGGTAGGGAAACCTCAACCGGAGCCATTGCCTCTCGACTCCATACGTGAGCGAGAAAGGAGTTTCTTCTGTAGAATTTCTTATAGTTGTGCGGACAACCCATAATGCGGTCTGGAGCTCGTCCAACCATCGTCCTCCTCGCCCCTCCAAATTTTTCTTTAGGGCGGTCAGGACTAGCTTATTTGCGGCCTCAGCCTGGCCGTTTCCTTGAGGATAGGCAACTGCAGATTTGCGGTGTTGTACTTTCATTCTCTCACACTCCACAGTGAACTTTGCGGAGAACAGAGTGCCATTGTCTGAAATTATTGCTCGGGGAACTCCAAATCGGCAATAGATGTGGTCGTGAACGAAATTGATAGTATTCTCCTCGGAGATGGTAGCTAAGCCCTTGGCTTCTGTCCATTTAGTAAAATAATCCACGACCACAACAGCATACTTAATGTTTCCTCTAGCAGTTGGAAATGGTCCAATAAGATCTATCCCCCACGTATCAAACGGCCACGATGGTACTACCAAAGTCTGCTCTGTTGATGGTAGTCTAGGAATGTCCGCAAATCTATGGCACTTATCACACGTTCTGACGTACTCTTGTACATCCCTCCTCATCGTAGGCCAAAAGAAACCTTGGAATTTGATTTTGTCTGAGAGAGTGCGAGCACCTGGATATCCGACACAAACTCCTTCATGGACCTCATAGAGTAAGTTGGTGACCATGTGAGTTTTGACACATCTCAGCAAAGGCTTGGTGAACGATCGTCGAAAAAGTACCCCCCCCCCCCCGAGGACGAGGTATTTCGCGGACACCGTTCTGATGACTCTAGCCTTTACTGGATCCTCGGGGAGGGTCTGTTTCTCGATGTAACCCTTGATTTCATCTACCCAGTCTCTTACTTGATCCTCAAGATTGTTTATCTGAATTCGATCTATAGCAGGTCTTTCTGAGAACTCAATCTGGCAATCTGTTTCTAATTCCTCAATTTCCTGATCGGTTATTCTGGAGAGGAGGTCAGCTTCCACATTATCCTCTCTCATGACTTGGTTCAGCTCATAGTAGGTGAAATTTTTGATGAGGGTTTTTGCAAGGCCGCTAAAGCATCGAGTTAGTACTTGGTTGATAGTATCATACTCCCCCCTAATTTGATTAACTATGAGCTGAGAGTCACTATTGATCTCTATATTCTGAACTCCCAAGTCTCTTTCCAATTCCATGCCTGCTATAATTGCTTCATACTCATCCTGATTGTTAGATGCCGCGAACTTGAACCGTAAGGCCCTCTTAAATTTCTCCCCGCAGGCGCGATCAAGTATGCCCGCGCCACTAATTAGCTTGCTCGCAGAGCCGTCCACGTATAAAATCCATACCTCCTCCGGACGCCTCCCTTGGCTGTATAATTTATGTGCTCGGGCTATTTGGGATTTCTTCGCATTCTCGCCCCGCTTTCTTTTCCCTGTGTCGCCGTCCGCCATTCCGAATGATGATTCTACCACAAAATCTACTAAGGCCTGCGCTTTGATTGTCTTTCTCGGGAGTAGGTGATCTCGGAACTCAGTGAGCTCGATTGACCAAGCTAGCATTCTCCCCGAGGACTCGGTTTGTGTAAAACCTTTCTAAGCGGGGCCTCGCCGCATGAGTTATAGGGTGTGCAGAAAAGTAAGCTCTTAATTTTTGAGCAGATACGAGCAAGGCGTAAGCTAACTTCTCTATATTAAGATAACTCCCTTCTACGGCGGACAACGCCTTAGATACATAATAAACTGGTTTTTGGGAGTTATTATCCTCCCATACAAGAACAAAGAGCCTACGCGTATCAAGAATCGCTAAAAACGTAAAAAGCTCTTCCCGGCACCGGCCGCCGAGTAGAGGTGGCCGCCCGAGGTATGTATTGACTTCTTCAAAAGCTTGATGGCATTCTTGATTCCATGCAAATTCATCAGGCTTCTTCCCCCTTTGGAGTTTTGAAGAAGGGGAGGCATCTCTCTGCTGACCGCGAGATGAAGCGGCCAAGTGCGGTGATGCGACCATTGAGTTTTTGTACATCCTTTACGCAAGAAGGAGGTTTCATGCCCAATAGGGCTTGGATTTTTTTTCCTCGGATTAGCCTCTATCCCTCTTTAATTGGACCATGAATCCGAGGAACTTGCCCGCCTTGACCCCAAAAGCGACTTAAGGAGATTTAGCTTCATGTTATTGCGGCGCAAGTTTTTGAAGGTTTCCTCCACGTCGAGCTTGGGAGTTTTCCTTAGTCTTTATAACCATATCGTCAATGTAGGCCTCAAGATTTTTGCCTAGTTGGTCTTTGAAAACCAGATTGACCATTCGTTGATATGTGGCTCGCATTTTTTAGCCCGAAGGGCATCATTTGTAGCAATAAGTCTTGCCCGCCGCCATGAAAGCAACGGAGCGGACATCTTCAGAGCCATTTGGATCCGATGGTAGCCTGAGTATGCGTCAATGAAGCTCAATACTGCGTGGCCGGCTATAGAATCCACCAATCTGTCTATGCGCAGGAAGAGGGAAGCGCTCTTGGGGCATGCCTTGTTGAGATCCGTGAAATCAACACACATCCTCCACTTGCCGTTGAATTTTTTGACCATGACCACATTGGCAAGCCATTTTGGGTAGGTGATCTCCCTTTATTATCCCCGCTTTGAGTAATTTTTCCACCTCTTCCTTGATCGCCATTTCTTTCTCCTGAGAGAAGTACCTTGATTTTTGATGGATGTTCTTGAAGGATGGGTCATCATTGATTTTGTGGAGGATCACGTCCTTGCTGATTCCTTGCATATCCTCCACCCTCCAAGTGAACACATCACAATTTGCTCTAAGGAACTCGATGAGTATCCTTCTCTCCTCGCAGCGAATTTCCAGCCCAACCTTAACGGCTTGCTCGGGAAGTGGGGTTGATGACCACCTCCTCGAGCTCGTCGTTAGGTTGAAGGTCGCCGATTTCACGATTGTGCAAGGAGTCAATGATAATAGTTGGGGGTTGACCCGAGCTCCTGGCCGGTGTTGCCATAGAGTATATGACATCGCGGTCAATCTCTCCCTCAATTCCTCGATCAATGTATCCTCCCTCAATAGGGGCCAACTGTTTGGATTTTCTCGCCGTCTTGAGCTCCACCTTAGTGGAATGGAAAGAAAGCATGCCAATTGGAATGGGTGGCGACACAAGTGCTATGGCCTTCCCTTTCTTCGTTTTGTCCTTGCCCTCTATCTGCGGCGTGATGTCCGGCCTTTATTTGCCTTTCTCTTCTCCTCGAGTGCTTCTGAGGAATCTCCCGCCGGTTCTTGATGGTAGCAACCCCGCCTGGGGCGTTAAATTTCACCCTTTGGTGGGGAACGGAAGCAACTATTCCCAATTCGGCCTCGAGCGCTTAGGCCGAGAATAGCATTGTATTTGGGAAGGAAGATCGACCACCATGAAAGTGATTTTGGTCGTCTTCTACCTGGGTTTTTCCCCAATAGTTACTTCAAACACAATCGTCCCCTTTACCCCCACTGCGTGATTTGTGAAGCCTTCCAACATGCCCGCATAAGGAGCCAAAGTTAGCCTCGGGTCATCCTCATGCTAACCAACGTGTGGTAGTAGAGGATGTCTCGGCCGCGCCCGTATCAATTAGGACTCGTGTATGTTGGCCCGGTTTATCTTCATTGGGATGGTAATGGGCCGAGTAGAGTGGAATAGGGAGGAGGCAAGTTCACTCTTTTTGAACCCTATTTCCTGCTCCTCCTCCGGAGTCATGGGGGGAATCAGAAAAACTTTCTCCAAAGTGCGAATTTGAAGGGAGAGTTGTTTATTGGAGGGAGGCTCCTCGCCAATGAAATGAATGTCATAGTCCTCCAAATCCTCATCATAGTTATCTCTCTCATTCCTTTCGGGGCCGCGTGTATTTCGTGCCCGCTGCTGGTTATTATTGTTGGGGGCATTGTTGTTGTTCCCTTTAACCCATTGGGTCAGCTCCCCGTTATTGATTTTCTGTTGGATTATTCTCTTCAGTTGAAAGCAATCTTCAGTACCGTGCCCGTGATCGTTGTGATACTCACATAACTTAGCCCTACTCCTCTCATTTGGTTTTCTGAGCATTGGGGGAGGAGGAGGAAAATCTGAGGCTCTCATTATTACCACTCTTGGCTCGGTGAGCTCGGTGAAAGGTGTACTATCCACTGCCTTCCGGAGTTTGTCTGATCCACGGCCTCTGTTTTTTCCCTGATTATTAGTGCGGGCAGGCTCCGGGGTGGTCTCCTGGACTTGACTTATTCTCTCCTTTGCGGAGGCTCGGGGAGCGGGCACGTTTGGCTCTTCGGCAGAGGCTATGGCCGAGGCTCTTTTATACATTTCCTCCACGGTTTTTGGCGGGCTGGAGGCAAAATTCATCTTGAGGAAAGAGGAGGTGAGGCCGCCCTCAAAACAGAGTCTGATGTATCCTCCTTCTAAGTTTACAATCTCCTCGCTCACCTTTCTGAACCGAGAGATGTAATCTTTTGTTGCTTCGCCGTGGGCTCGCTTGACACGGACAAGGTCTGTCTTTGGTCTAGCGGGCACACCAAAGACCAAAGAAAGGCATTAAGAAAGATGCTCCTGAACTGGTTGAATGATTGGATGGATCGAGGTTTGAGAGCCAGCATCCAGGATAGGGCCTTGCCCGTGAAGGTCGCAGCCAAGGCTTTGCACATCACGGACTCCTCCGAGGAGAATAGAGCCATTTGCCCCTCAAATCGTCCCATATGACTCTTGGCATTTTTGGAGCCATCATAGGTGTCCATCTGGGGGGGCTTGCCCCTCTGAATAGGTGCCCGCGCAATTTTGTCGCTGAAGGCGTCCATGGTGCGGCCACATTTCTGGGCGGCCTTCTGATGGGTTTCCCACATCTTTTGCATGAAATCTGCAAACTCAGGGTTCTGACTATCAACCTTCTGCTTCTTAGCTCGTGGAGTCACGGCCTTCTCCTTGGCCGGAGCCAAGGGTCTGGCTTTGGACTTCGCACGTAGATTGGATTGGGCCTCTTCTCCCACCTCCTCGCTATCTTCCACTTGCACCACCGTGCGTTTGGCAGGCTGTCCGCGCTCAAGGGTTGGTTCAACCCGGTTTGCCCCCCTAGCTTGACTGGCAAGCGATTTAGGGGGAGCTCGTTGGGAGAACCTTAGTGACCCCTGAGGGAACTGGAGCCCTCCGTTGGCCTCTATCTCAAACATCTCCAATTGAGCGTCGGCGATGGCCATGGCCTCTGCGACCAGCTTCTCCTTGGAGGCCAGGATTTCTGTCCTTCTCAGGATTTGCTCCGGGGAGAGTGGAGTGTTTAAGGCGATATTTTTCAGAGGAGCTTGGGGGGTTTTTGGGCTATTATTTAGGAGGGCTTGGGCTTTTTCAGCTCGGGCCTCGTCTGTCAGTTTGTGTATAGCTATCTGGCCGGGGGAAAGGGTATGAGCAGACTGGGAACGGGCCCCCATACGGTTGAAAACAGAGGTCGCAGCCTTTCCCTTATTGACATTAGAAGGTGAGGCCTGGTTATCCTCCTCTAGGGTCAAATGACCAGCGTTTTGCAATATTCTAGACATGTTTGGAAGAGAAGGAATATGACTGAAAAGGAGAGCTTTTGACAGTCAGTTGTTTAGAATACAAGGTGTTTCTGAAAACAAAGATTTTAAACGGGAAAAACTAATGAAAGTCAGGTTCCCGGCAATGGAACCACTGATGACGCCAAGCTTTTCAGGGTCAGGAGCGGTTCAAGGATATCTGGCTAGGATATTTTGATGGTTGGATTGTACCTAGATCACAACACAAATAAGCACCGTTAAGGTCAAAGTTGGATGTTACTCCAACTCAGGCCCTCGGGTGTGAGAGTAAGAATACTGAGTAATAAGGCTTTGAATACCTTGGAGTGTGTGTGTGTTTAGGGTTTAAGAGTAATATGGCTTACTCGATATATTTGGAACTTACCTTGCCCAAGGGCACAAAGACCTTCTATTTATAGGCAATGTAGTGGTGCTTGTTGAGGTAAGCAATGAGATCAGCCCTAGGGGGCACTTTGGTATTTGACCAGCTACACGTGTCCACAGCTAATTGGCCCTGTCAGGGAGGGAACATTGACTGTCAGAGGGGGCATGGCTGAAAGGGACCTGAGCCGTGTAGATGGCTTGGCACATTAAATGAAATAGTAGGCGCCTGACTGAGCCGCATTGAATGCGTGATGGGGGAGCCGGCAACTTGCATGTCAGAGCCAGTAAGCTAACTTGCTCAGTAAGGCTTGATATTAACCGGGAAGCAGACATGTGCCCGCGGTCAACATCGTGGCCGCGGTCAAAGGTATTTGACGCGGGCATAGATGGAGCGGTCATGCCTCCTGCGGGCATGGATCCCTGCGGACATACAATCTGCGGGCACGGACCCAACAGTCATAGGTCGTGCGGGCACGAGTGTAGCGGTCAGGATCCTTCCGGTCTTGGATAGGATTAATGCGGGGAGGGACACGGTCTTGACCTCAAGGGCCTATCTGTCCGCGGTCTTCCCCCCCGGCGGTCTAGGTGTCCACGTCCACCGGTTCCTTGAACCGAGAACAGCGCGGGCCCGGTCCAGTAGATCCGGGCTCATCATTGATTATTAAGAGGAATATGAGATGGTTGTTACAATTCAAGTCAAGGTCCACCCTTTGTTTGAAGTAGTTGCACAAAAGGAAACCACTAAGCAACAAGCATTAAGTGCTTGATTTTATCGAACACAACCTAAGTGTACCCACACTTGTCTTGCATCAGTTAGTTATCATGAATTATTATTAGTAGTAGAAGAGTCCTGTGCTGGCCTTTCTGATAGTGTTTTCCCATAATCATTGCTTACCTTAATTTGACTAGTGAAGCTTTGACTCATAGGTAGGGGATTTACATGGTTTCTTATAGAAAAAATTAAGGATAAATACAACCGTACTCCAAGCTGGAATATAGTGAGTATTCTATGAATCTGGTCAAAAGGCATTTTTATTGTGAAAAGCCTCATAGTGATAGTGATTAAGATGTGGCAAACCTTGGCTAAGTTGGATTCAGTTGTCTATGAGGCCCTAGGATCTTTTTATGCTGAATAACTCTGCTCTTGAACTTGTAATGGAGTTGTTAATCCCTCTGTCCCAAAAATAATTTTGTGTCTCAAATATTTGCCATTTTGCTTTGTTGAATCTCCTGTATGAAAATTCGAATTGCACTTGCTGCGTTTTTTAGATCACCTTTCTCTTCCCAAGCCTTATTTTCTTCCAGTGAACCCTTATTCCAAAATTATGCAATCCATTTCCTGTGAGATGGGTTAAAAAGGAAATAAAAAGAGAACCAAAATGTTAACTCTTCTCAAGTTTGTGTTATGGGACAAAAAGGAGTTGAATTATCTGGTTCAAGTGTAGTGATAAGACTTGCTGGATTATATTTACTAGATCCTAAGAGATTCTTCTGCTTTAGTTAGTTCCAATTCAAACTTAAACTCAACCCTGTCTTTGTCTTTTTAATGAAATGATTATATTTTGCCAGTATATGGTGCTACGTCCTTGATTAGCAAAATGCTGCATCAATTTTGTTTATGAGGATATTGATGCTTTGGTTGTTTGTTTACAAACATGGGGTCAAGGCTCTGAAGCAAAGGTGTCATTATAGGTGCTTTTATTTTCCGCTTCCCTTATACCCTCAAAAGCTTCCCGTGCAGCATCGATTACCCGTCAAGCTTATATTTTTCATTTTTTTTTCTGTCTTGGAAAAATATAAGTATAGGATGTGAGCTTTCTTTGTTACTTTATAGCACTGTTATTGTTGTTGTTCATAGTGTTCTTGCCATTGTTTCTTTTACCATTTTGTGCTTAACCTTGATTTTATATTCTTAGGAGGGTGATCCTATGCTGACAGATCGTGTTTGGGAGGCACTTGTGAAATCTTTAGCTACCCAAATGAAATCTGCATTCACAACATCAAGCTTTGTTAAAGAGATATTTACAGTTGGGTACCCAAAGCTATTCTCCATTATAGAAAATCTAATTGAAAGAATTTGACGTGACACAGATGTCAAAGGTGTTCTACCCGCTATGACTGCAGAGGGAAGAGATCAAATGGTTGCTGCCATTGAAATCTTTCAGAATACTTTCTTAGGCCTCTGCTTGAGTCGACCAAGCCAGATCTCGTTAATAATGTATTTCCAATGTACTAGTCGTGGGAGTGTTCCTTCTAAAGACCATATCTCAAGAATATTATCGCTAGCGCATCCAGGGAGGAAATTGAAGCCGTTCAACTGGACACACGTTTAACCATTCTTGTCTTGCGTGAAATCAGCAAAAGTTCTACTTTTGCTTGCACAAAGAGCTGAAATACCAGGTATATTTAGTGTCAAATATTAGTAAGTATGAAAATTAAATTTGTGAGATTATTATGTGCCTCTTTTAAAGCCTTGTTCTTGGAAGAATATTATCAATGAATTGTTGTAGTTTTTCCCTTCCTCGAGAATTTCCCCTTTCATGATTTAATTCTTGATGAGAACTCTCCCTCATAGATGTCAGAGATTTATATGCCAAGTATCTACAGAACAGATTCAGGTTAATTTTTTGCATGTGATTTTTCATTTACTTTTGAACTCTTTGGAAGATAGTATGAATATCATGCCAATGAATACATACTTTAGAAGTGTTGTTTCTTCCATTCCTCCAATTGGAGGTGGATCAAGGTAATAACTAGGTGATGGAGGAAATCTCCCTCTAATTAAAATGCCTAGAGTTAAGCATAGTTACTCCTCCGATCCCACATGAAGGTTCCTATGGTATAAAGATTTCATCGCTTCTTAAGAGTTTTTTTTAAAAGTGGGTAGAAGATTAGAGGAAAGAAAATGTAAAAGCTTAAATGCAGGGTAGGGAATACCTCCGTCCTATTAAGCTTAAGAAGATTCCATTTTCACATGTAATTCGCGAATATTATGTATTAGTATAGTAATGAGCCAAAGAAGTGTTTCGTGAGTGTGAAAAATTAAATAGGAGAGAGAATGAGTGGAAGGAATAGTAAATTATAAATGCCACATAGTGATAAAATAATGTGGCAGGTAGAACGGATGGTAGATGGGCTGACAAGTGTTTCCTTTTTGGGATTTCTTAACACTTTACTGACGCCTAAAATGGAAAGTTTTCTTAAGACTTACGGGACAGAGGGAGTAATAGTTACCATAATTGATTTTTTTGAAAGTGGGTAGAAGATTAGAGGAGAGAGAATGTAAAAGTTAAATGTGGGGTAGGGAATAGTAGTTAATGATTGGTTTTTTTGTAAATATGTAACTTTATAAGGGTATAATGAATGGTTTTTTTGTAAATATATTAAATCATAAGTGATATAAATATATTCAAAACTTGCCATTACTTACTGAAAGGAACCTTGAAGTGGGCATCGGACCAAGGGGGAAAGCTTAAAGTGAGAGGAACCTTGAAGTGGCATGTAAAGAGTAATATCTTCTTCGTAAAGTCGATTATAACATTAAAACCCCTAATATCTATATCTTGTTTATATTTTTCGTAGAAGTCGATACAAACATTCCAAGAGATTCAATTTAAATACATAAGAACATTATAACCTAGATTCATTGATTTCCGTAACTGAGTGGCATCAATTGAATCTAATTTTCTCAACAATGGTACAATATAAACTATTCAAGTGAATGCAATTGTTTATACCCAAATAAATTCAAATGCCAAAAGTATCTTAATCATACAATTGAAACCTAAAAATGATCTTGAAGAATGTTAAAAAGAACAAGAATGAAAGATAAGATAGGGAAGAATTAAAAGTTTGGCATAAAGATCCACCGTTATTGCCCAATCCACGAATCAAGAATTTAGCCACGAAGGGCCATTACAATCAAAAGCATAAAACCTTTGTTCTTGAATCTTCAAATAATTAAAACCCCGATTTAAATCTAATATGTGAGAGGTGGTAAAAGAGAAGAAGAGATACAAAAATATGGCTAGAGGTGTTATTTATATACTAGGCGAGAGGGTCAAAAATTAAGAAAAAGGGTCAAAATCCATGTCTAAATAGGATTCCTGAAAGATAAGCGCGTAGGCGGGGCTGGGCGCTCCCCTTCGCTGGGGCGGCCGCACCCAATAATG